>VWZZ01004743.1:173173-194815 GCA_013399095.1 Psophia crepitans
CTTTATTATTTCTTTTTTTCCTCCTCTGACATAGGTGTCTTGTGCTTATAATCTCCTTAGCTGTCCCCGAGCACCCAGGCAGCCTGCGCATTTCCGAGTGCTGCTTTACAGGCAGGTGTGATCCAGGCTTGTCCAATTCTTTCTTTTCCCTTGTGATTTGAAGGGCCTGGAAACATTCATGTCATCATTTCCCACACCCGTGCCCCCAGACACTCTTCGGCTCTTCTAAAAGCTGCATCTCTGCTCCTCATGAGAAATCCTCCAAAAGCAAAGCACCATGTGCACTACGGTGGCAATTAACAGCCCGCTAACGAAGTCCTGCCGTAGGGAGTTTTGCAGTGAGGCGCAGTAGCAGCTCACAAAGCTCATTCCTTACGGTGACACGATAACCAGAGGAGGCTCCTGTGGTCTTGGGCAGCTCTGTAAGTGCAGCAGCATCGGGGCTGAAGAGGGAGATGCTTCTGAGGCCAGAGACAGGACTGCCTGTCGCACCCGGGCTGCCTGAGTCCTGACCGCTGCAGGGCTGAGACTTACAAACAGAAAATCTGTCAATGCAAAAAGGGTGGCACTGGCACCCTCCATCCTGCTCTGCACAGAGCTGATCACCTGCTGCTTATCCTCTCTGGTGCACAACTTAATCCTCTGAAAACCGCCGTACGCCCAGCCCGTGACCAACTGCTGCCTTCCCGGTGACGCGCCGCAGGGCTTTGGGCTGACCCCACGTAGCTGGCACAGAGATTTGGTGCCTCGAGACAGGGCTCGGTGCAGCCAGAGCTGCTTCGCTCCTGCCTTGTGAAGATTGAGAAAGTCCAGGTTCCTCAGCGCCCAAGGGAGATGCACGGTCCCCAGGCTGCAGAGTTGTACTCTCTCCGTCCACCCCCTTCCCCATCTCCAGTTCTCCCAGCACACGTCATTATTTTGTTCAAAGTGGAACACCTTCAGGGTAAAAGGGTGGAGGCGCCTCACCCCAGGATAGCCCTTGAGGCAAGCAGGGCGCTCCCCTGCGCAGTCTGAGACCCAGCGTTCAAGTTTCCAACGGCAAACGGACCCAGTGGGGACTTGGATGTAAGTCCGTGCTTGCCACGTAAATCCCCTGAGGCCAAGGTCCTCTGCCCACCACCCAAAGTCTGCCTGTCCCACGAGCATGACCAAGCCAGCAGGGCACATCCACACCAGGATGTGGGCTAAGCTGAACTGCAGTGGCTGAGATGTTGGTGAATTATGCTCAGGAGCTGGGGGATGCCTCCAGGAGTGGCTGTCGGGAGGGCTCTGTGTTCCCTTTGGAGAGCTGGAGGAGGTGCTGGAGGCAGCCAGCTCGAGTCAGACTTGTTCACCCCTTTCCTTGTGTCTCAGCAGACATGTGTTTAAGACAGCCAGCTAAAAAAACCCACCTCATCCTGCAGGCAGCACCCGTGCCTTCTCCTTTGGGGACAGAGGGGTAGGTGGAAGGAGACCATTTGCAGGCAGATGGGGGCAGTCAGTCCCCCACTACATTTGGCTGCAAAAACCAAGGAGTGATGCTTGGCATACCAGTGCCTCAGCACTACCAACAGTGCCTCCTTCTGCAAGATAATTCCTTTCTTCTTCAGTGGTTTCCTGCTGCTCATCCTCTTGGAAACACATCTGCATAGTTTATCTGACCCTCATAGGCGGTCACAGCCTTTACAGCCTCTGCCTTGGCTCCTCTTACACTTTTCAAAGCCGCTTCATTCCCTGGGTCCTCCAGTCTTTCCACCAGCACCCATGTTTTATGCCTTGGTTATGCCTCCCTTCCTTTTAATTAATTTTTCACACTACCTTGCTCGTCCCTGTTGCCCTCTTTTATTTAATTTATTGCTCACTAGCCATCATAACCCCCGGGCAAGCCTTGAATTTATCTTTTCCCGTGTCCCATTGCCCCCCTCTGTCCTTCCCCTTTATTGATTTCTCCAGTTTGATTTCACCCTGTGCTTGCCAGCATCATTTCCTACTCTTCCCTCCCCCTCAAAATGGCTCGGCTGAATTTCTCCCCCGTTAGTGACCTTGCTGTCTCATAACTCCTGGCCCAACAGGGCTGACATTCCTGTTTGTTGGGTCCCCACCTTGCTTGTGCTTGGTTTCCACCCCAACCTCCAAGTGCCTCAAAATTAACTCTCAGTAATGCTGCTGCGATAAGGAAACGGTCCTTTTCCAACGAGCCTCTTCCACACCTAGGAGGTTCGATGGCCATAACCTGACATGGCTTCTCCACCAGCTCACCTGCAGGCAGGCAGCTGCTCTCAGGAGCAGGGATGGACTCACTGGGTCAGACTCCACTGGTTTCAGCTCGGACCAAGGAGAGAAGTTTGTGTTCTCAGCAGCTCTTCGTTCCTGCCGTTATCCTGGAGATGGGAAGTGCAGCTCTACATGCCCTGGAGAAACCTTGGCTGCTCATGACCCAACTCCCTTTCTGTTCTGAAGTTTTTTCCTGGTCTAGATTTAAATGGTGAGGTGGTTATGGAAGGGGAGAGGGAATAAATTACTTTCCTTCTGTCTTTTAGCTGCCCCCTATCCACAGTGCCCAGCTCACAGGAGCTGGGTATCCACAGGCTCAGACAAAGAGGGAACCTTCAGCTTTGCTCTATGGTTTTGAAGAACTGAATGCTCTTATTTACAATCCGTAAATACATAGTCCATTTACTTACAGACCAGTTCCTGCCATTACCACAACGGATTTGGAAAATAAATTACTGCAGGTACATGGGTTATTTTGTCATCTGTAACAGTGTGATTTGCAGGCTGAGCCCAAAAGTGGGAGAAGGTCAGAGCTGGGAACCATATGCTTTAAAAAACACACAGCAAGGCAAGATGTAGAGGAACAAGAACAGGCGTAGGACATCAGCATGCTGTGGCTCAAAATTGTGATTATCCACATGCGGTTCCCTAAACTGTCCATGCTAAAAAATACTCTGGTTAGAGCTGTGCTCACAGATGTGGTGTCCACGTTCATGGGACATTGTGTAACTAAGCTGGTTACATCCGATGCAGGACCAGAGTGTATAAAGGATGAGTTTGAGGCTGTCTCTAGCATAGGACATGTTTGGATATATCACCCCCCCATCTCCCAGGCCATCAAATGGGTAAGCTCTTGAGTATATCAGCCCTGGGACATTCTCACCGTATGGGAAATGGGGAAATACAATGGGCGTTGCATGGGCCGTGTCAAGCTTAGCAGATCTCAGATAGGCAGTGGAGGAGACGGCTGAGCTCCAGGGAATGGTGTGTGTGTCCAGGGAACTACTGGGGAGAGCCCAGCGAAGGGCTACCAGGGTGATTAGAGGACTTGAACATCTTCCATATGAGGAAAGGCTGAGAGAGCTGGGGCTGTTCAGCCTGGGGAAGAGAAGGCTGAGAGGGGATCTCATCAACACTTATAAATACCTGAGGGGTGGGTGTCCAGAGGAAGGGACAGACTCTTCTCAGTGGTGCCCAGGGACAGGACGAGGGGCAATGGGCACAAACTGGAACACAGGAAGTTCCATCTCCATATGAGAAAAAAACTTCTTCACTGTGAGGGTGCCGGAGCCCTGGGCCAGGCTGCCCAGAGAGGGTGTGGGGTCTCCTTCTCTGGAGAGACTCAAGACCTGTCTGGATGCCACCCTGTGCACCGTGCTCTGGGTGATCCTGCTCTAGCAGGGGGTTGGACTAGATGATCTCCAGAGGTGCCTTCCAACCCCTACGCATCTGTGAATCTGTGTGTGGATCGGACACGTCTGCCGAGCTCGGCAGTCTGTCTGTGCCCCAGGGGGAGCTGGGTGCTGCAGTCAGCAGAGGTTTGTAGGATGGACCCCAAAAAGTGTGAGTTCAGCTCCCCCCTAAGGCAAACCTTCATCCCTCCAGTGTGGTCTGAAGTTAAAAGCCACCGCTCTTTGCTGGACTACTTCATTCCACTGATTTTATTCTACTAATTCTCTTTTGTTCTTTTTTCTTTTTAATTCTTTCTATTTTCCGCTCTCCCTTCTTCGTTTTTGAGTTTGATACCATGGATAGGCTCATCCTATAAACTCTGGAGGGAGGTCATTTCCCTAACACTTTCAGGGAAATCTGTAGATGGCTGTGAAGTACTGACCCTTTTTCCAAATTAACAATCTCTCCTTTGTCTATCTTTGACAATTTTTATCGTTGCATGGGAAGAGTAGTCCAGCTTCCTGCTACCGCTGTTGCTCTATACCTACAGACGTGGAAATATCCTTTTTTAATGTAGGAAGCCCCCCCCCCCCAACAGTTTACAGCAGTTTGGGCTGGGAGATTTTTTTTCCCCCAACCTATAAAAGGAAACCTTTAAAGTTGATTAGGACCATTAGATGAGACTTGAGACTGAAACCTGGGTGTGCTTAAATGCCGTTTAGTTTTAGGCAGCCCTGCAGGGAGTTGGATTTGATGGTCCTTATGGGTCCTTTCCAACTTGAGATGCTCCGTGATTCTAAATAGCTAGAGAAATCCAAACAGAGACAGCTCCCTTTGTCATTGCTACTTGCTCAGGCTTAAAAACTGGAGAACAGAGATCCGTATTTTCCTGTTAGACCTAGAATAAGAGGCTTTTGCTTTATTTTTTGCCAAGTTCATATTGAGACAGTAACTGACAGATGAGGATGCGTAAAGGTTTGGATAATTTATCTTCTGTTGTGAATTGTGGCTCTTTTGTGAAGTACCCCAGGCCCCTCTGCATGGTGATTGATTCAATACGTCTCTTCTCCTGTGAATGACATCTCTTCTTGTCTCCATAGGCTCTCTGCAAATAAGGAGCTATAAATAAACAATATCTGTATTTGCAGGGGTTGGAAAGCTGCACTGGAGCTTTTCCTTTGTACGCTGTAAACAAAACCAGACGATTAAGGGATACTCTAAGTTGAAGCCGTGCAGAAACTGGCAACTGTGGTGGGTTGACCCTGGCTGGAGGCCAGGTGCCCATCAAGCCGCTCCATCACTCCCCTCCTCAGCAGGACAGGGAGGGGAGAAAAATAAGATGTAAGAAAACCTCGTGGGTCAAGATAAAGGCAGTTTAATATAGCAAAAGGCTGTGTGCAGAAGCAAAGGAAAAAACCAAAATATTCTCTACTTCCCATCAGCAGGCGATGTCCGGCTGCTTCCCAGGAAGCAGGGCTTCGGTACGCGCAGCGGTGGCTCCAGAAGACAAACATCATAAATAATGAATGCCACCCCCCACCCCTCCCTTCTCCTTTCTGCCAGCTTTTATGGCTGAGCCGATGCCATATGGTATGGAATATCCCTTTGGTCATTCGGGGTCAGCTCTCCTGGCTGGGTCCCCTCCCGAGATCTTGCCCACCCCCAGCCTACTGCTGAGGGGGAATGTTGGAGACAGCCTGGATGCTGTGCCAGCGCTGCGCAGCAGTGGCTAAAGCACTGGGGTGCTACCAACACCCGCTGCACCAACACCCGGCATGGCACTACGCGGGCTGCTGTGGGAACATGAACTCCATCTCAGCCAGACCCATACAGGAACACACACAGCTGCTGCGTGGTGGCACCTGAAGCCGACAGTATTGTAAAAACATGGGATATTATTTTACATTTTGAGGGAAAAGCGTATAAGGATGTGGAGAGTTTATAATAAGGACCAGCCAAGCCTTTCAGTGAGCATTTTCTTTCTCCTGCCCACAAGAAGAGTATAAATGATGGTATTCATGGTGCTGGAGGTTCAAGGCTCGATGGACTGGTGAACGTGATGCACCAAGTTGGGGGTGAAAGCTTCCACTGGTTGCTGCCCCTGGCTGGCCCCGGGGGGGCTGGAGGAAGCTGCGGTTGCCTTTACTGGCTGTGGGAAGTCTGCTGGCACCCACCGGCAGGGAGATTTGGGGAAGAACCTTGCCGTTGTAGGGTCTCAGTGCTGTGAGCTGAAGGTGAAAGCATGGGTAATGCTTCCTGTATATCGTATGCAATGATACCGAGAGTAATTAAGGGTTATGCGTAATGTAGCAGCATTAATTGGAGCTGTTGGAAAGTTTGATGAGCAATGCAAAATTCGGGTTCTTCTCTGGTTTTTGGCTTTAGGACTCTACAGTGAGGGAATTCCTGCAGCCATCCTCATCCTGCCAGTACGGCTTCCCTTGGCACGGTAGGGTTTGGGCAGCGTGCAGGGCTTGCAAACACTAGTGTGGTCGTTCCCATTGGCTTTAAAATGATTTCTTAACCCATGGGTTATGAAAAGCGCCTAATTTTGTGTAAGAATAATCTGTTTTAACGTTTAACCTACAACTGTTCCACTGGGATTTTCCAGATCAGGCTCAGACAACGTTGCTGGCTACTTTGCGATGACCTCCTTAACGTTTCAGTACTACTCGCTTTGCACCGCAGTCGCAGATGCGTACGGGATACTTACGGCTCTGGATACATCAGTGGTAAATGTTTTAATCAGAGAGGGAGGCTGGTCTTCTCTCGGTCTCGGTATCTGGCACAGATGAATGAGGCTGAAGGACAGAAGCATGTCTGGCTGTTCCAAAGGTCCTGGATTAATTCGTGACACAAGCTCAAATACAGGAGCCATCTGCCTAGATGTAGTGGACCTGAGAAGTAAAACCACACAGCATTGTTTTTATTTCTTTGGAGAAATAATTGAAGGCAAACTCAGCCCTGTTTGCCTCAGAGCAAGAGCTGGTGAAGGCGCTGTGAGTGGGATTAGGACATGAGCCTCACAGGGTGCGTACGTCGGAGTTGTCCTGCTCAAAACCAGCTGGCAAGTCCCTGGTGCTTGGTTAAGAGTCTGTCTGTGACTTTATAGGGCTGTTTTTCTAAGAGAAATGACCCCAGAAAATGGTTCCCTGAGCTTTTCTTTACAGCGGTGGCATTTCTTCCTCATAAGCATTTTTCCACAGAGCTGTCTCCTTGGTAAGCTGTAATCCATAGATCAGAAGCTCCATCGCAGAGCCGCATGTGGCACGAAAATCCTTCACCATCTCTTATCAGCATCAAATTCAATTGCAAGAGAAAACAAAGCCACAGGAGGGGCTCTGCCAGCCGCTCGCTGCTGTCCTGTTTGCCCTTTGTCTGTCCTTTCAGTCCTGCCTTTTAAACTCCTAATGGTGACATCCAGAGATGTCACACCTACTGTAGGCAGGGACCCGGCCGGTGTCAGCTCTCCGTGCAGGCTGCTGCAGCGTCTCCCTCACACAGCACTGCTTTGCAGCAGACCAGGCACAGCACCTCAAAGGCAGAATGTAGTGGCCAGTGCCGTGGTGTCTGTGCTGGAGACCTTTTGTGAAGGCAAGGCAAGGAGGAGAGATGTAGCTCCTTGCCTCTGGCCCTTCCCGTGAGCCCCTTCCACAGAGCTGTAGGGGAGCAGGGAGTGCCCTGGTGCTAATGCCAAAGTCCCTCCACCCTGAAAGCCTCTGCTGGGACTGCTGCTGTGGCACCCCAAGGATGGCAGTGGGGCTGAAGAAGCGCTTGAGGTCCATGGTCATGACCTGACATTGCCTCATGCTACAGAAATAGGATGATTCCTACTGCACTGCTAAACAGATTCTGATGTGGTCAGTGAGACCTTTCCATACCTATATTTCTGTGTTCCTCAGTCCCTGTGGTCTGCCCAACCTACTTTCACTGACAGAAGTACTTCCACAGTGTCTACAACAGTGTGTCCGTCCCGAGGGCATGTTTCGGGCTTCTTTGCCGTCATCTTTTGTAGCATCTGTGCCCACTACCACAGTGCCAGAGCTGCCTCATTGGTGCAGTGGAGCTCATTCTTGGGCAGCAGCACCGCCAAACTGGAAGAACATCTGCCTATATTCAGCTGACTTGTATTTTCTTCTTAAGCCTTGGTATTAATATCAAACTTGCAAAATTGCAAGGTATTAGGTTTTTGCGGAGACGCTGCTCTTTGTGTGACGAGACAGCTGATGGAAGTCTTAATACTGCAGGTGGTACGCTGCCAATCCACCTAAAGCTGTACTGTATTAGCACTCTGCTATCAGAAATATCCCTCCTGATATCAGAAATATCCCTCCAACGCAGAGCTTTGGAAAGCAGAGCGCGTTGTCTTTGTGTCTGGGCATGGGTGTGCACGCTGCTTTTCTGGCTTCCTGTTTGAATTTGCAAAGACTCTGTCACATCAATAATGCCTCCTATGAATTTGGAAATGAGTGTGAAAGAAAGAAAGAATAACATCCCATTTCCGAGGCTACAAGACAGGCGCCAAGGCACGAGGAGGGGACACGGCTGAGGTGGCCTTTCACAGCTGTCCTCGTTGGGTTGTGTCTGCAGACCGGGGGGACACTCAGCAACCAATAGGCCCTCTGATGAAGATGCTCGCTGCTTCTTCCTCCATCCTGTTCTTCCATACTCATCTTCTTCCTTTCCTGATGGGAGACAAGACCATGAACAAATGTGGCCGTAGTCTCTCTGGGGTCCCGACCCTCCCCAGGTTTTGGGGACCCTGCCTGGCTCAGGGGGCCCGTAACCAGACCCTCATCCAGGGGAGACAGTGGAAGGGATGCGTGGGCGTCTGAGGGGAGATTTGAGCTGGTAACTAGACTACCATTTTTTAGTACCAAGAATCTGCTTTCTCTTGGACTACTTCTATTTTTCAGTTCTAAAAATAACCCAGAGCAGTAGGCAGGAAACAAAATGTATAATTTATAAAATGAAACTGTTGTGGTTATTGCAGATGATAACATTTTGAGAAAATTCTTTTCTTCTTTGCTCCCTAAAACTCTCCATAGTGAACAGGCTGGTTTTCCCCACCTTGTTCCAATCAGCAAACGCAGCTTAGTTCAAGGTAAATCCTGCTCATCCCTCCATGATTCATCATTCCCTCACCCTGTACCAGATCCATCACTTGTCTCGGTGTTTAAAGCCGGGAGCACGGCTGGGATGAAGGGCTGGGGAGGGAGAGATGTGTTGCTCTAAAATCTCCAGCTGCAGTGATGGAACAGCCTGCAGCGTGGTGTGAGCAGTCAGGGCAAAGCATGCAAGTGGGTAGATACGCAATATGTTGTGTGAAGTAACTTGGTGATTCTCAATTAATACCCTAATTGCCTCTTTTTTAATTATTGACTCCAAAATTACCGAGCTGAGTTGCACATGCTGTGGAATATAAAATTGAAGGGCTCTTTATTGACATTTTGGAATTACAAATTATGTTTGTGGGGAAAAAATGAGAAACCGTCTGTTTAATTGGTTGTAGGGTGCAATTTGTGTGCACTTAGGTAAGAAAAATACAGCTGTCTGGGGGATCGTTAAAGATCACTTTCCTTTGAGTCAGCAAAGTTCAGAGCTGGGAAGGAAACAGATCTATATTCTATAAAACTTCAGACTAACAAGTAGCTCTGTCCGAGATGCTGCTCTTGGCAGAGTGAGAGATGTGCTGGCTTGGGTGGGCAAGTGGTGGGACGGACAGAGAGAGGAAGAGGGAACATTTGGGCTTCAGACCTCAAAGAGAAGAAGTAGAGTATCTCCCAGCTAAGGTGGCCTGACCTTGCTTTGCATCACCTTGTGAAGTGTGGAGTGAGCCCCCTGGGTCAGGAGAAGCTTCTGACTGCAAACAGTAATTCGGGATTCATCTCTTCTAAGAAACAGATGTCAAAGGCTGACCTGCTTATCCAGCATGGCTCTCTGGTCTGCGGTGGTTCCTCTCATCTTGCATGGATTTCCCAAGAAAAGGGAAATCTAAACTGTCTTTGCCTGGAGCAGCTCATGTTTCCTGCACCCACGGAGGAAAGTGAAGGCCAGCACATGGACCGAAGCCATGACACCTGCTGAAGGCACTGCAGGAAGATGAGGTCTCTGGAGAAGAACTGCATTTATCCAGGTGCCCCAACGCTGTGGAATAAACAGGCATGTATCTCAACATGGAGTGGTGGTCTCTGCTCTCCAAAATAGCGTTCCCCAGGAGGGTAACGTGATGCTGGTGTCTTTCTGACAAAGCCCTTGGAAAAACACCTCTGAAAGCTTGCTAGTGCAGAAAGATTTGTTAACACCATTAATTAGAAGTGAAGATTATACTCCAGGTGGAAGAAACCTCTGGAGATTCTAGATCAATGTTTAGACTAAGAAGAGGCTCTGCTCGTACTCATCTCATGACTCACAATATTTGACACGGGATTTCTTTGCGGGAGAAGGAAATGGGGGCTGTCCAATGTTACCAATTTCCATCAGCGAGGAGGAGAAGCAAGATGCTGAGGGGCTGGATGTAAGGGCATGGCAAGGGACAGATGCAAGAGCGTGGCAGTGAAATGAGGGGATGTGGGGAAGTGAGCAGGGGGAGCCGTGGAAAAGGCGTACGTGAATAGAAACTTGGGTCTCGTGGCTGCTTTCCCCTCTACAGCACGTCGCCTCCTTGTGTCTCCCTGCTAAGCGCATCCACGTGCCATGTGGCTATGGCAGGGTCCTGCCGGTACCTCCTGCCTGTGCTGCATCTCACTGCAGGGCGGATGTTCTCTGCTGAAACGATCCCTGTGGGCTGCTAAATGCCACAGGAGGTCGGGTGGCTGCCACCTCCACCCTGTCACCCAGCCATCTCCTGTCCTGGTGATAATTAAGGTGATGCTGAGGTAGAAGGGCCCCATCTTCAGCTGGTGTCCGTTGCTGTGGGTCTTGCAGTGTGAGCAAGACAAATCCACCCGGCCTAAACCCCTGCAGCACTCCTGGGGTCTGCGGGGTGGTGTCCCCTGGCCTCTAAGTCTGCTGCAGTTTTAAGGGATTGTAACTGCAAAACGAGTGGTGGTGTTGGAGCAAGGTAGGAAAGGTCAAAGCTACAGCCCTCTGTACGATGCTGTGCCATGGCCAACGCTGGGAGAGGCCACCAGGCACTCTTCAAAGAGGTGGAATGTGTGATGGAAGGAGGGGTTGCTCATATGATGTACGCCCGGACACTGGTCTCCTGCAATCCTTTTGCTCACTCATGGCCAGCGATAGAACTGAAGGGAACGGCCTGGAGCTGCCCCAGGGGAGGGTTAGGGTGGAGATCAGGAGAAGGTTCTTCCCCCAGAGGGTGGTGGGGCCCTGGCACAGGCTCCCCAGGGCAGTGGTCACCGCCCCGAGCTGGGCTGAGTTCAAGCAGCGTCTGGCCAACGCTCTCAGCCATCTGCTGTGATGGGGCTGGGCCTGTGTGGGGCCAGGGGTTGGGCTGGGGGGCCTGGGGGGGCCCTGCCAGCTCGAGAGGTTCTGTGATTCTGTGATTCTCACTGACTGGCTTTGGGAGCTTGCAGAATAGTTTGTCTCTTTGGGCCCCATTTTCATGATCCTTCAGGTCACCTCTGCATCCATCTGGGTGCTGAGGTGCTGGGGACGAGCATCGCCTGCGTACCGCTGCATCCAGCTCAGGCATCCGCAGAAACATTTAACCTCTGATCCCCCACCCCTGCAGCCAAAGAGGGCTTCGCCGTTGACTCCGGCGTGTGTTACATCGAGCCGCAGCCGGAGAGTGTTCAATCTTTACCATCCCACTGCAACCGCCTTTGAAACAACATAATTAATCGTAATACCTCCTGCCCCAGGCTGAGATTTAGTTGACGAGCAACTGTAAATTCCTCATGTGATTTTTTTTTTTTCCCCCCCTATTTATTTTAACCAGATCTGATCAATGCGCTAAAGGGCAGAGCAGCAGTTCTGTGTATCTGTCAGGGAGCAGCACAGCAAACAGTCTGTCGCTTTGCGGGTTGCTGACCAACGCTACGGATAATCAGCGTTTTTCGGTCTCTTTGCAGGGAAGTCCTGCAGAGTGTGGTACATCAATGATGCAACGATCGCGGGGTTCGATGGGGAGGCCGCCTGTCAGGGATCTCACGGCTCTTCGTAGCGGTAGCGTTGGGTGTTTTGTTCTACGGAACAAAAATGTGAAGGGTGGGTTTTAATTCAGATTTTTTTTAGGTTAAAAATGAGTTTTTCAGGGCAAATTGTCATAGAAAGTATTTTATTTCAAAGCTGTCATGTTTTTAATACGAAGAACGAAAGCCGTAACATTTACTGAGAAACAATAAACAGTGACTTGGGGTTTTAATGCCAGAAAAAGGACGTAGCGGAAATATTTCGCTTTGTGATTTCATTTCACATATTTCACCGAAAACCCTTTCCACTTCCTGACCAGCTGCTCTGTCAAGCAGGGCGTAATTTTCTAATAGATTTGAGAGGACCCCTTTGCAAGGCCACGCTCCGTGCAGCGGCCGTTCGTCCTGACCCGGGGTGCTGTGTCTCGCTCCCCGGAGGCTGCCGCTTTCCTTCCAGCGAGCACTCGTGCATCTCATTTGGAGGGATCTCTTTTCACAGCGCACGCTTATTCTTCAAGGGCAAGATTTGCTTTCAAGCCCCGCCAGAACGGCGTGGGTTGTTGCAGATAAGAGTGACAAATTGGCACGCGGGGAATGAACTCGGGTCCTTGAACGCCGTCGCCGTCCCCAGCCTTTCCTCGGCTGAAACGCCGAAGGGGGCACAGCGCTTCCGCAGGGCACAGCTTATTAAACACCCTCCTTAAGATGCTGAAAACATTGGCCTTGCTTCCCTAACAGGACAGTTCACCCTGTCCCCTCCACCCTTCGGGCCAGTCCGTGCCCCCACAGCCTTTCTCCTCAACCTGTTGCTATTTATCCACCTCCCCATCAGCAGTAGTTGCTTCGTCTCCCAGCGGGCTGGGCTGGAGCCCTCTCCGGGTCCAAGCACGGGCTTTCATGCCCCTGCGGCGGGGCAGCCCGTGATGCCTGAATCCAGCATCTCGGCAGCTCCCACCACCCCGGGACAGGGATCAGCGGGAGTGGGCAGGAGGCCCCGGCCGTGGGAAAGGGGACGGATCCAGTTACCGCCAGCAGTGACCGCCGGCATTGCGCAGGGGTGGGAACAACTGCCTTCGGTGGAGACCGCTCCAAAACCTGCCGTCTCCTGGCTCCAAGAGCCAAAGGGAGCCTTGCCCAGGACATTTTGTGGATCATTCCTACAGAAAGATTTTTTTTAAGCCTCCCACTTTGAGCTGGGTGTTTCCAGAAGGGAGGTACTAGGTGTTAGTTGTGTCCTTTCAGCTCAGGACTGAATCTGGGGGAGTCCCAGCAGCATCCTTTCATTCAGGACCAGCGCTGTGGCAGCAAGGAGCAGCCTCAGGATCCCCCCAGGAGGGTACCCTGAAGTGTCCCCAGGCATGTCCCTGCTTGTCACCCCTGTGGAAGAAGACCTGTTGGCCTTCGCTGGGTCTCTGGCTGTGAGGAGCAGCCTCGGGTGTGCAGGTACCTATTGATCCATCTGCCGCTGCTTGTAGTTAGTGGGACAGTCGGGGCGTAAGGCCCAAATATTTGCTCTGTGGAGAAGCACTTGGCAGCCTGCAGGTAAATATTATTAGAGCAGTGAGTAGCGGTGACTCTGTTAATACAGCCCCAGATACACGGGCACATCCTCTGCCACAGGAACGAGTCCTGGGCTGAGCAGAGCACCCTGTGCCCGTGCCAGCTGAGGGTCGGGCTCCCCGGTTCCCCCCCAGAGCCACGTGCCGTCCCTCGGTGGGTGATGTGTGTCCTTGAGGGTCAGAGAAAATCCATCTTCCTCGCTTCTTCAGCCTCTGGAGGAATAACCACACCGGGTCTGCGTTGCCCCTGGAAAGGGTCTGTAGAGGAGATAACCTCCAGAGGCAGATACCCCACTGGTTTCAGCTGGGGCTCCCAGCACATGCAGAGCCACTCACCTGTATTGATCCGTGGTTTTCCCAGTACAGCACTGGGGCAGAGGGTGGCAGCAGCTTAGCCAGGGGCGGAATGCTGGACGGTGAGTGCATCGAGCTGGTGGTGACCACGCGCTGACCTCGGGGGGAAGCCGGTGCCCGCTCGGAGCTCCAGCTGGGGAGCACCAGGCAGTCTGTTGGTGGCAGTGCACGGAGAAGCGGCAGGGAAGGGCTCGTGCACATCTCTCTCTGTAGCGGTTGCATCGAAGAAGGAAACTTGGATTTCAGTGGAGGCTTTGCAATATCTCTGCGGCACGCGGATCAATAATACGATGCGCAGCAGCTGCTCTCAGTAAAGTGTGTCGGCGAGCCTCATTAATGGTGGCTTATGAACGCAGTTGAGTGTAATTGTGCACTGTACTTAAAAACCAGAACCAGGAGAAATTGCCAGAATATATTCCCTGGGTGTGAAATGCTGGAAATAATGGAGCTGAGGGCTAGACATTCATGTTTAGAGCAGTGTAAAAAAAGCAGGGCTGTGATTTAGCGAAGAAAATAAAACATTTCACCTGGTGCTGTGATTTTATACAGAGTCAAGCGCTTGCTGCTCCTTCTGCAAAGCGTGCGGTAGAGCCCGATGGCAGAGGAGATGGATTGTGTCTGGGCTGGGCTTCCCAAATCCAGGGTCCCCAGCTAGCATCCCACAGCAGGCTGGCGTCTCCCATGAGTGCAATGTTGCCTCCAAGCAATGGGAAGGTATCCCTGGGGATGGACTTCCTTAAGAAGAAGCCAAGAGGGCTCTCTAGGGTCTTGGCATCAGCCCACTACAATCACCCCACCATTGCTTCTGCCTCCTGGTGTTCACTCAGAAGCTAACCCAGCTGTGGCCAGGACTGAGCCTGGAACCTGTGCGCGATTAAAGGATCTCTTTCACAAAGAAATGCGGCTCAGATGTCAACAGCCAAAGACTCCCCTACCCCCCCTTGTCACTTGTGTCAGCAGTTAATCATCTCCCTGCTAATATTTGTGCCCTTTATCTCTTTTGAATCGGTTGGGCTTCAGCATGCAGCCATTTATTGCTGTTCTGCCTTTACTATAGACACACAGAACCACAGAACGGGTTGGGTTGGGTTGGGTTGGGAGGGACCTTAAAGACCATCTGGTTCCAACCCCCCTGCCATAGTGTTCACATTTTTTAAATACTAGTGCAATAGTCCTGCAGAGCGTCAAGCCCTGGGTGTGGAGACTTGCCTGTGCCGTGGCCTGGATCTCACTCTGCTGTGCAGCCCCCCAGCCCCTGAGACCCACCACGATGCTTGTCAAGCAGGAAGCCCCCGCATGCCTGGGATTTAGGATCTCAAGGGCTTGCAGGAGGATGCAGCACAGGTCTGAGCAGGCTCCACATCTTCTAACCAGCCTTGCTAGAAGCTCACCTCCAGGCTGCAGTCTCTTGCCCTGGTTTTTGCACTGGCAGGTGCCCTTCTGGCCTGCAGGCTGCAAGCACCAAACCCATCCTCTTGCTGGCCACCATCTCGTGTAGCAGGAATGAAGGATATTGGAAGACATCTGGCCATGGCTTTCCCAGGTGGTCACTGAAAGCCCTGCTACTCTCCAGCCTGCCAGTGAGCAACGAGAATCTCTCTTGTTCATCTGTAGAGCCACCACAAGTATTGAGGTCCATGTTGAGATCAGTATCTGGCTCCACCAGCCTGCTCTGACCCATCAGTGTGGTTATTTATCCTGCAATCACACCCACTGACCCTTTTGGATGAGGAGTGCGAGACACTGCACAGAGAAGTTCTTCACAGCGAGTCGTCTGAGGCTGGACCAACAGCTCAGCACTGACTCTGCTCAGCTGAAGCCAACTGTAAAATCCCAGTCCGTGTTCCTCCCATTGAAGATGCAGGATGAATTTCAGTTTCAAATAACATTGACCCATTTGTTACTGCCTTTATAAATAAGCACCTGGAGAAGACTGTAGGTCAACACTGGGCTCAGTTTTGGCAATATCGTTTTGAACTGAGATCTTCTTAAGCTGAATCAGCATGAGTTACTCACCATTTAGGACCTTATTTTAGCATAACAAAGCCAAGTCTCCTTTCTGATCTGATGTCCCACCAAAATCCCCAGCCATATCTCTTTACCCCTCTTGGAAAGGCCAGCTCTGGATCAGGCTAAATGCAAGTGTACACAGGCATTTGTAGTGATCCAAAGTTCATTTCTCCAAGCCTCGCTCCCTGGTGCTTTCGTGACATTACCTGGTTCCCTTGATTGTTCTGGGGATGTGCTGTGATCACAGGGGTGGGTTCTGATGGGCAGTACTGGTGAGGAGCCATTCACCCAAACCCTCACTGAGTATCTCTCAGGCTGGACCCACCAGACTCCCTGTGCAGAATGAAACACCCAAGGCCACTCTCCCTGAGGACCAAGGGCACCTCCAGCTCTACTTGGGCATCTTGCTTTCTAATCCTCCCATCAGAATACACAGGGGAGAAAAGGAGAGACCCACAGTAACCCAAATTTTTCTGAAACTTTCTCAAGGTTGCCACAACAGCTGCTGGTTGCTCCCCTGCTCCTCCAACCAGGAGCCTTTTCCTGCCGGTGAAGATACCCAGGGGAAGTGGCCTGGAGGAAGCAGCACTCTGGTAGTGCAGTTTGAAATCAAAGAAGCTGTGGGACTCTGCAGCCGTTGGGGATCAAGCCCCATGTGAATCCTCCTGTCACCATCCCAGAGCCATTCCAGCAGTGGTGCATCCTCATTTCTTTTCAGCAAACCTTGCAGTGGACCCAGAGAGGGGTTATATTTGCATAATCTTCACCTTTTTTATCACTCTCTCATGATTTTTGAAAGCTTAGATATCTGAAGCACTTAGCTCTGTGTTGAGTGTCTCATTAAATTTCAGAACCCTGCTTTCCTAGCTCCGTTAATTAGGCACTTGATTGAAAGTCTAAATCTGAAGGCTTGAGTATTGACTACAGCTTTGCTAACCTAAGGTGATCTGTTCAGCGTAGTTAAAGCTTGCCCAGCCAATTTCTTTTCTTAACGTCCTTCACCCTGCTGTTAAACAGGCATCACAGATTGCCGGAAAACACTTGTGTTTCTACCGAGAGAGCCTCTAAGATTTATTTTTGCTCTTGAGCTCCATTTTGACTTGAGTTTTCTGCTGCAGTTGATGGTTAATAAAGACTGCCTGTCCATTTAACAGGCAGCAATTAATGACCAGCAAGAATTTTGTCTTGAATGCTTGAGTAGCCTGTTGGGTTTTTTGTGGTGGGTTTTTTTTTTCTTTTTAAAGTACTGTGGAGTGTTCCATGTATTTGCATAACAAACAAGGAGCCCACGGTCAGATGCCAACATGATTTTTCCTTTCCATATCTACAATTTAGGCTTCAGTACTTCCACTTGCCTGGCATGGAGATATTTAGAGCCAGTCTCCCCACGGACACACAGTTTCTAGGTGGGACTCGGGTACCTGATGATGGACCTGATCATGTGGCTCACACACTGGCACTCCTTTGTCCAAGCAGTGACGGGGTGTGTAGCAAGGACGCTGGGCAGCCAAAAGCAAACAGCCTGGCTCTTCGGCATATGCCGCTTCTCCACCCTGCATTGCTTTCACATCAACCAGAGTGAAACCAGCCAAGCCAGGAAAGCAGATGGACGGGAGCGAAGAACAGGAGGTCTGAGAGGTCCATGCTCTACACTGAGCCGCACTGCCAGGCTGTGTGGAGAAGGCAGAGGAATAGTCCCAAAATGAGCTCTCCTGGCTGCACGGCTTGGACTGGAGAGAAACAGATGCTGGGTTGGAAGTGGTTGGTGCAGAGCTCCCAGGAGAGAGCAAGGCTGAGTGATGGGAGACCTCCAAGGCAGTGAATCTCAGTGAGATGTTTAGAGGTGGGTCAGTTGGGTTTGTGCATCCCCTGTCCCCTCCATTTCCATCAGTCATATGCCAGCAGCACACTGAGACACCACCCAGCTTTGGTATTGATGGCCAACTCCTTAAGTGCCGTTTCATGGACAGCTATCACCAGTAACTCTCCAGCTTTCTGCTTCCCAGTGGTGCTCAAATGGAGCTGTAATCTCCCTGCAAACTGCCGGGTCAGGCCAGGCTGTACTACTCACCTGGCTGGGGACCACTTAGTGCTAAGCCTATCTCACTCTCAGTTTGGAAAGGAATGACTTTCTGGGTTCTGTTCTTCTAGGCTATCTCATAATTCCTTTATTTAAGTTGTCTCCTGCCACTGCCGTGTTCCAGCTGCTTCAGTATCCGCTCTAGGTTGTACATCTCCTGTCTCCAATCCCTTCACGCACATCCTCTTCCCGTCCCACTCCTCTCCTGCCCCCAGCTCACATCAGCTTGCTTCAGTTAGGTGACCCAGACGAGCCTGCCTTGGCATGCCTATTTGGTCCTGACAAAGGTAGCAATCAAGGTAGGCTGTAATTTAATTGAATTTTCTTCTGAAACTTTAAGTGGGATAATCCTAACGCTTAGTCTCGCCTCTGAGTTCCAGCTAATGGCCTTGGTCACTTGTGAAAGGGCTTTTTTTAGTTTCTTGCTCTAATCAGCATCTCTCATTCCTTACTGTGCTCCCGTTAAATATTTCTGACCTGTTTGCAGGCAGAGGATTGCTCCGACTACGCAGCTCCCTCTGCGCGGCCCTGCGTAGGCAGAAAGACTCAAAAATGGATTTGGAGGTGAAAAAAAAGTAACTGCTCTGTGCAAACGTAGCATTTGTATTTTCTGAAGCTAGCAGGCGTCTTCTGTTCTTCTCAACCCAACTCCAGACTTTAAACCACGTTGAGAGGAACGGTGATGTGAACGTGCTACAAATCTGCAGGGAACTATGTCCAAAGTGGAAAAAAAACAAAAAAGACTTGAGCAGCCCCTGCTGCGGGATCGCTGTTCTCACGTTAACCTTCGTAAAAAGGTAGGACCTGAGCTCCCTGCGAAGCGGTGGCAGTGGCTTGCAGTTGTAAGTGGTTAATGAATTAGCAGTGCGCACGCAAGACATAGCTGCATCAGCTCCATTTAGTGATGGGAATGGAGGCCCAGGGAAGGTTAAATAGCTGCCCGGGGCTGCACACGAGGCTGGTGGCTGAACGAGGACCTGAATGCAGATCCCTGCATTCTCCTCTGGCTGTTCCTGAGAGCCCGCTCTGCCGCCAGGCTGCCGGTCCTGCCCCCCGGGGCAGCGAGGCAGGAACCCCGCGCCGCGGCATCGCGGGTCTGGCCGGTGGCAGGGGTGGGTTAGCGGAGGTGAGCTGATGCAGGCAGTGGCTTGGGGTGTATGGGGGACTGGGACAGGTGAATACCGAGCAGCAGAATGTGGTGAGACACGATGGTATTTATGTGCAGGAGCTTGGTGTCCGATTTAGTGCCGAGCACTTTGCAGCAGCTGTGTCCAAAGCCGACAGCAACGTGAACCTCCTCTAAACCGTCTGCTCGTAAAAAAGCAACTATGAAAGCGCTGGTGGAGACGGGCAGGAGGAAGTTGCCATCTTGTGGAAGCTGCAACGCTGCTGGCTTCCAGCGCAGCCGAGAGCCCGTGCCGGTGGCGAGGGCTGGACACGGCGTGCCCGTGCCCCACCACCCCACCGATGGAGAAGCTGTCAGTGCCATGCCATGTCACACCCGCTGCCTCTGCTGGCCTTTGGGGTGCCTCGTCCTCTGTTGGCTTGGGGTATTTTCAAGTACTAATCTCCATAGCGTGATCTTTTGACATGGGGTTTCTTGAGTCTCTCAGCAAAGACCAAAATTTCAGGGCTGTGTCTGCTGGGTTTGCGGCCGTGCAGATGGGTGCTGATTACCCGGTCACTGCCATAGCTGAAATCTTGGCTGTTCTGCAGGCTGAGGGAAAGATAAGTAGTCATTGTGGTCATCACAAGCATGTGGCTGGGAAGCCAGGTCTGTCTGTCAAAGATTTCGGGGTATTGATTCATATGGGGAGGGTTGGAGGAGGAGAAAGTTGGGGGATTGCTGGTAGATTGAGATGATTCCCCTTTACCACCCTGCCTGCTGGGCAAATTCAACACCTCCAGACTGTGCAGAAGCCCCATCTTTACACATGCAGTGTCTTTTCCGTGGGTTTACATAGCCCGAGGTGCGGTTCGCAGCGGATCTGGAGGTGGTTCTGCTCAGCTGGACACGCTCGGTGGGCTGCAGGGGTTGCTCCTGGGAGGCAGCAGCTCAAGGACCAGCTCTCCGCAGGCATGCACTGGTCCTTCGGGGCATCCAAAAATCAGTGGGAAAGCCTCGGCCACACAATCTTGTCCCTCCTTTGAGGAAGCACAGTCCTTCAGGTTTTTTTCTTTTCGACTGAAAGGATGAGACGAGGAAATCTTTACATTTCCTGCCCAGGCGGCATGGTGGGCAGGGGGGGCAGGATGCTGTGGGCAATGCAGATCTTCTCCTTCCTTACTTGAGACCATAGCTTGCAGCTTTTTTGAATATAAATTGTAAGCTGAGGAGGGCATTGAGTGAAGGCTACATTTCTCCCTCCCTTCTTCCCTGTCAGAAGAATTTAATCAAAATCCCTCTGTATTCTGCACAGAGCCCCTGGCTTTATGCTTTATATCAGGGAGCTGGTCCAGCACAACACTTAAGCCGGAGGGGTGTCCTGTTGCACACAATTAGCCTGCTCGTGTGCATGGGTTTAAGCAAACAGTTAAGTGATTGCCTGGATCAGCACCAGGGTACTGAGCACCTTGCGAACTGCCCCTCCTTCGTGCAGTTCCCTGCCCTTGGAGCTACCCTTGGAGCGCAGTGTTTCACAGGGATTGCGTTAGACCTCTGGTCTGCGTCCCTAGTACCTGGCACCTGGTTCTCTTTTCTTCCCTGGCAAAGACTGATTTCAACTCCTTAATCTCCAGAAAAATCTGATTTTGTAGATAAGTCACACGCATTGACTCTGCTTTGTGATTAGTCACCAAAATCACCACTTCCAACGGAGATGCTCTGCAAGAGCACCGGGGCGTATGATTTATGATTTCCTCTCTGCAGACGTGCTTGCTCACGGAGGAGAATTCATTGAAAAGTTTATAGTCATATGCCGAGGACACGTTTAAAAGTTTTGCTTTGCTCAGCCAGCTCCTTTCTCAGCTCCTGCTGTTAGACTGCAAAACACGGTCTGAGCCATCCCAGTTGGCAGCACCCACAGTCCCCGGCATCGCACGCTCATGGGGGGGCGTAGTTTGCATCCAGCCCAGGTCAGAAGGGCTTGAATCTCATCGCTGCCGTGTCGTGCGCGTTCAGTGACCTGTGTTAAGCGAATGGCATCGTTGCAATAAAATTGTGACTGTGCGTTGATCTGTGTTTAGAAAATGGAGTTGGTTAATATACTCACTTCCAGGGTTCGAGGAGTTTTGTACTCTCTGGGAGATACGGGAGGTGCAGTGAATGAAGTCTGTCTTGATTGTAGTGAACATTTGTGGCAATGTTTACAGATGTGCCCGTGCTTTGGGAAATAAGCCAGTTGAACAGTGTGTTTCCTGCGTGCAAAGCCTTGGAAAAAGTTTGTTAGTCTGCAAAATTATACACGAAGAGAACATGCATAGGGTACAGGGGAACTTTGGAAGGTGCCACTGGGTGGACAAGGAAGGATATCCGTCAAGATTCGAAAGGACCACAAGGGTTATCCAGTGGATAGCAAGGGTTAGCTTACAGCAAAAATTTAGAGTTAATATCCCATCCTATATACTACTTCCACTGCAGGAGCTGAGAGGGGCGGTAGGGTCTGAAGCTGGGAAGATGCTTAATCACAGAATATTCTGAGCGCAGAATTAAGACACAGCCTGATCTGACGTAGCGCCCAGCCTGCTGTGCTAATGGCTGTGGAAATTGATGGCAGTTTAACTGAATACTCTGTGCTGCGGACGGCGGCGGAGGTGTTGGCCACTTTTGTTCTTCGCTTTGGAGATTTCAGCCTTCATCCTGAGGGCAGAGCCATGCTGGTGGGGTGGGGGAGAAGATTCTCAGATGCACAGATGCGTAGGGGTTGGAAGGCACCTCTGGAGATCATCTAGTCCAACCCCC
>VWZZ01004743.1:206791-276537 GCA_013399095.1 Psophia crepitans
CCAGCCGCTGCCCCCCAGCACCCCCAGGGCCTTTTCCTCCAGGCCCTTTCCAGCCACCCTGCCCCCAGCCCGTAGCGCTGCCTGGGGTTGGTGGGACCCACGGGCAGGACCCGGCACTTGGCCTTGTTGAAGAAAATCCTCTTTCCCCACGAAGCGTGGTCTGCTTGGTTCTTCACTTTCTCCAAGAGAAATCGAACAGACTTAAGACCCAGCTGGTTTCTGGAATAGCTGAAGTTAAACAGACTCGAAACATAAGGACGAATTTCAGCATCCAAATCACTGTGACCTTTCCAAATGGTCTGATTTAGACTCAGGTGGTGCCTGAGTTTGTTGTATGATCTGAATGGAGATCTGGATCTTTAGTTAACAGTCATCTCCTGGATCTTGGATCTTCTCTGAACCTGTTCCCCCAATCAAGTTTTAAACAGGGGCTACTAAACTGTCAATGTAGTTCAGACTAATAACGCATCCTCTCCTTCCACCACCAGAAGATTAAAACCTCTGGGTCTGGGGTTTGATCTCTGCCAACACAGTGGCAGAAAGGAGTTCGTTGCTGCTCAGGAGCTACCTCACTTGAGAGGAGCTTCGAGGTGATGCTGTTGACCCTGCCGTTCACATTTCACTTGAGGAAAATAAACAGTGCGTTGGAGACCCAGCGGAAAGCTTTGCCCTCAGGAGCCGTTTCAAGCATTTCTGGGAGCCAGCCATTCTCGGTGACTTGCATTATTATCTTTTGGTTTTGTCGCTTCCATATTTCCTCCTCACCCTCCTCTTCTCCCTCACCCTACAGCTGGGAAATTCTCATTTATTTATTATGCTTTGGCTTAAATCAAATCGCTTTGGCTTTGTAGCAGAGAGCCGGAAAATATTAGCACCGGGGAATCAGTATTCTGGAGGTGCGTTGCTTGATTTTTGAGTACTTATTTATCCAT
This sequence comes from Psophia crepitans, assembly GCA_013399095.1. Classification (NCBI taxonomy): domain Eukaryota; kingdom Metazoa; phylum Chordata; class Aves; order Gruiformes; family Psophiidae; genus Psophia; species Psophia crepitans. Next base: position 207,724 of record VWZZ01004743.1, read on the forward strand.
CCGGGATGAGGTGAGGGTGTGCAGCGCCTGTGCCTCGTTGTCCTGCCGGGAGCGTCCTCCCGGCCCAATATCACCCTCCAAATAGAGTCGGGTGCCCGTGGCATGGTTCTTCCAGGAGTTATCTGAGCCGCTGTTGTTTTGATTAGAGCGGTTTGTCCTTCCCTGTCACACATAATTTCTGTTACGATGGCTCATTTTTCTTGGCTGTAAGTGGAATTGCAGAAAACAGATAAGTTGTCTTGCTCGTCCCCGCTGATGAATCATGCTGCCTTCCTTCCCGTGTCCCGCACTCTCTAGGTTCACTGTCGCCTCTGCTCCACAAGAAATACTTTCCTGTGCCCCGTGCTCTGTAAATCTCACCCAAAGCACGGCAGGTTTTAAAAGCGCTCTGTCAAGTCACGCTGCCGTTGCTGTCGGAGCCAACCTCCCTCAGCAGGGGCCTTTCAGCCTCCTCTCTGAGTCGGTGGCATTTGTCTGCTCAGGCTGGGGACACGGCTGGGCACTGCTGGCGGCGAGCAGGGTCCGTGCCCACCCCCAGGGCACGCTGAGAATCAGAGAGGCACCAGAGCCACCCCCAGGGCTTGCAGCCAAGGGAGAAGGGGACTCTGTGCCCAGCCAGTGATGGTCGGTGCCTCCTGGCACCCGAAACGGGGACACCCATGTTCATCTCGCTTGCTGCCCCTCTGAAGGCAGAGCCCCCCAAGGGTGGAAGGCCACCACCTTCACACTGCTGTGCTTCCCAGGAGCCACCAGCAAGTCCTTTGTGACCGCCGGAGGCCATTTGGAAAGCAATAGGTGACAACCCTAGAAATAAATCAGGAACGAAGCATGGAAAGCAGCAAAGTTACACCACCTCCAAAATTAGGGTGGTGAGAGGGAGCCAGCCCAGGAGCACCGCTAGGGTGTGACTGCGGTGATTACTGAGTTTTCTGCAGCAGTGACGTACAGATCAGAGGAGGAAATACGGCCCCTCTGTGCAAGGCATGGTGCAAGCGAAGCGAGGGGCAGTCTGACTCCAAAGGCCTTGTGGCCATGGTGAGGCTGTTGGGAACGGCACCCCCCAGTGCAGCACCCTTGCCGCCCGCGTTCTCGGCGTTACGGCTGGGATTTTGTAATTTAACTGAAAGACCTGAAACTACTGAATTCCATTAACAGCCCTAAATCTGTCTTAATTTCTTTTAACTTTGCATAGGTTTTTGAAGTATAAGTAGGTTAATACGCTTAATACTCCAGTTCATACCCTCTGGCACGGCCCTATTTTCATTACGGTTTGTGTCACTGCAGGGGAGGCTGAACTACATAAGAATATTAGCCGCAACCCTAAAATGATGGACACTTTTCATCTCACAATTTATACCCCTCCGCACCCCTGTTGCTACTTTAAAACCAAACCCAAACGATCTGTTTGCGATGCGTTGGTTGTGTAAATGATGAACCTATGGTGGTAGACATCTATGAGCCAAGGAGCGCTTGCTGCCAGGGTGGCCTTGGCAGTGCTGAGGGACGTTGAGCTCTGCTGCAGCTTTTAGTGTCGGCGCTGTCTGTGACCATCAGTAGCAGGATGTGTTCCTCGGTGGGCTTGCTCGTAACATACCTATGGTTTGCACCAGGGAGAGACTTAATGCTGGGTTAGCCACATGGGTCGTGGATGGTTGGATCAACCACAGTGAGATGTAGCTGTCTGATGAAAATCTGGCCGTATCTGCATGAAAACAACGCTGTTCAGAAGTGTCACAGGGTTAGTTACAGAGAGCCAAATCCTTCTCGCTTGCTAACTTGCCTTTTGATGTCACATTTAGTGTTTTACCCTGCACCAAAGTATCTGGACTTAGGGTGGTTTTTGCTAGCAGAAGTAATGTGTGACACCAGTTCTGCGCTGCTCTGCGGGGGATAAGTTGGTTACAGCTGGATACATCAAAAACCATTTTAAAAGGCTTTTTGCCTGGCCATGACACACCACCTTTCCTCCTCCCGATCCAGCCCCTGGAGTAATTCAGAGGAGCATCTTACCATCTTTGTCTCCTCAAATCCATGAGTTTGAGGCTTTCGCTGGAGGCACACGCTGCCTCGTTTCCTGGAATTACAAAATTATCTGGGGTGCACAAGGCAAAGGGGACTGAGGATGGAGAAAACCATGCTTGAAAAAGCCAGCAGGAAAAGACATCTACACTGGGAATTGCTTCTGCTTCTGCAGGAGCTGCATTCAGGGCCAAAGAGAAACCTGGGGAGGACATCTTCTGTGAGCCCGTACCCAAGGCAGGGATCCTTCAGCCTCCGCAGGCTGCTCAGCACCACCCACCCTGCCCTTTCCTTCTCTGAGGGATCTGTGCCTGGGGAGAATGGAAAGCGAAGAACATATTCTTACCTTGTAAACCCCACTTTGGAAAGCCTTCAAGAGCTCTTTCCACCCCCCTGCTTTTACAGGCTCGGTTAAATTTTGTTTTGACCAGGGCTGGATACTAAACTGGCCCAACCAACCAGTTAGTATGGGAAACAGCACAACCCTCCCGGGGGCGGGAACGGGGGCGGGAAGGAAAGGAGAGAGCTGGGGAGGATGTTGCCAAGGCTGAACTAAACACTGCCCATATGTCTGTGGAAAATAAGATATCTGCGCTTCATTCCTTCTGCAAGTGCTCCAGCGGGATGGTTTGCATGCTTTGGGAGCAGTGTTCAGCCTACCCCAAAACATAATTTCCAGTCAATGAACTACCGATCTGGAAATACGCTTTCCAGCTTTACTCTACCAGTGCTTTATTCGTTGTGTTCATAAAACCATATTCTCTACCCATCCCACTAGCCCCATCCACTCTCTTCACCTAATGTGTAGAGGAGCAAATGAGAGATGCCTTTGTCTCCGCACCGCACGAAATACCCATTAGTACTTTCACATGGGATGAGCCAACCATTTTACTGGTCAAATAACCTTGCATCAGAATAAGTTTTCCCACTTCTCTAGAGGAGAAAATCTTCACTCCATTCATTTTTTAAACATCCCTTGTAAATTAAGACCTTGGTGTTTTCTGAAGCCCTTCACTTCCCTACCTCATCATTTGTAAGCTTCTAATCCCTTTAATCTTTCTAGTCAGGAAAGTCCAGGCAGCAGGGAGCTTTGTAAAGGTGTGGAAATCTCACCAGATTCCCATGTAATGCCCTCCTGCTCCGTGCTCCGGATGGCTCTGCAGTGACACGTTACCCAGCTGCTGGAGGCAGATCAAGGAAGGGCAGTGCCAAATGTGTGAGAGAACGGTGCCGTGAGTTGGAACCCAGTTCAGAGTAAAGTGTTCTTTTTCAAAACCCGCTGTGAGCCCCTTTCCTCTCCCATCTTCTGCGAGTTTTATCCATCTCCATCACAGCACGTCCAAGATTGACCATCCATCTCTTTCACTGTACGACCCCAGCAGGGACCAGGGACAGTGCTGCTTGCTGCCCTCAGTAGATAGCAAATTCCATGTGACAGGCTCAAGGCAGAATTTATGCAGAACATCAAGGTGGCCAAATTTGAGCTTGGCTGTGATTTTTACATCTGTACCTAGTTAATGCCTGTATTCACCCAGTTCCTCCTCATTCAGCTACACCATGTTTCCCAGAAGCTTAAATTGGTGAATTAAATAGAGTGAATAGTGGAATTTCCAGAGGTGTTTTGTTGCCCAGAAGGACAGCTAATTCAAAAGAGTAGACCTGAAATGTGCTGAAGGGATGAATTGTCTAGTCCATGGCTTAGTCATGTGGCTTCTGCGGAAGTCCGCTCAGCCATCTGGTTTGTCAGTGGTAGATCTTTGTTTTAGCAAAGCCGAGTCCCAAATTCTGGGGAATTTTTCCTGAGTGAGGATCACAAATTTGGCAGCCTGATTTCCAGAAGCTCCATTGAGAGTTTGCCAAGCAGGTTGGCCTGGGAGGTTCCCCATGTCAAGCCAGTCCTGACTGGCATGCTCTGGCAGGTTGCAGGTGACATGTCAGAGAAACACAAGTATGACAAAGAACCACCAGAGTGACAATGGGGGTATAAGGAATGGTTGCCTTGATGGGGACATTGCCATCTCTTAGTAACCTGCTGGGCTGGTTGCAAATTGCCACCTGCCTTTCGTATCTGCTTGAGCTGGAGGCCATCTTTCATGCCACGTTGGCTGTGCAAAAGGGGCAGTTGTAAGGTCCCATTATCCTGTAGGAGCTGTTTTGGGCAGCCAAGCAGGGAGCTCTTACACCAGCCAGAACTCTGTAGGAAGGGCAGCTCCTCGAGCAGCTGAGACAGGCTCCGCAGCCCCAGAGCTTCAGGAGCTTTGGGCTTTCTTTGGCAGTGGGAAGGTGCACCATGTTTTCATCTCATTCCACATCCACCTGCTCCTGAGGTTAGTCATGCTAGCTCAAGAGATCTTCCTCACAGCTTACTCCCCTGTTCTTTGAGTAACGTCCCTGTGCTGCACTGCCTCCTTTTCCTCATGGCTTGGTGTCCTTCAGCAGCATCATTACCTCTGTCTGCCCATATAATGATTCACCAAAGGGAAATAAAGATGGAGATGAAATAATAGTAGCAAGACAATGTTTCCATAATCTTCCTGGGTGGCCAGCACTGCTTCCACCATCTGGGTTCTGCCTTTTTGTGTAAAAAAAAAGCTCAGTTAGGAGTTTACTGTTCATCCATGCTGGCCTATTGCCATGCCTGCCTATCATCAGAATGGGCCACCCTTGTGCTTTGAGACAGGTGTCTCTGAAGATGACCTAGTTGCTCTGGGCTCCTTGGGCCTCCAGAGCAGACTCCCATGGGATTCTGCCAAGCAGATCCCTGAACAAACTGAAATTTGTTCTTGTAAGTCCAGGATCTTCTATTTTTCTTGCTCAATTCACTTGGGATGTTCAACTTCACAGTCTCATGGTCACTGCAACCAAGACATCTCTCAGCCTCCAGGTCTTTGTTCCATTCTTCCCTGTTCATGAATAACAGGTCCAAGAGAGCATCTCTCATTTTCTGCCAGGTGAGTCTCTGCACAACATCCCTGATCTGAGCTGTTGCAAGTAACAGAACTGTGGAGATACCAAGCTGCGTTGGCCAATGGGTGCCTCTTTCTCCAGAAGGGTGCCTCCAGGGTCTGTTCACCCACGGTTTCCTCCTGATGCCAGTGCTTGGTGGCTCCCATCCCTCTCCTCTGGGTCTTGCTTCTCCTTACCTGCTCCCAGGGCACTACATCAGATCTATAAGGCAGATGTGCAGATGGAGAAGGCACTGCCTGCTCCTGCTCACGTAGAGCACGAGACCTGTGCCACTGATTGCAACCCATTCCTGTCCCAAAGGGAAGTTTCTCTGCAGAGCGCGTGCACTCCACACGCTGCCCCCCGAAAGGCACGCGATTGCATGCGGTTTCATATCTCTGCGTACTCAGCACTTCTGCTCTGCAGCTTGAGCAGAGCCAGGAGAAACTGCGGCTGAACTGATCTCAGTGCAGGTCTGTAGGGTGCAGAAAGAAATGGCATCATGCGAGGTTTTGGGGGAAAAAAAAAAAAAAGTCAGGTTAATTCACATGTTCCTACTGTCTTTTTGCTGGTGATCTCAACAGAGCAGTGATACTTAATTGCATCAGGAACCAGTCTCTGTGTGGGCACACAGAAGGGTTCGTGAGTCAGGAAGGGAGCAGTTCAAGGCCCCCATCTCTACTTGCGTAGCTGGCCTCCTGAAGTTTAAACTAACAGGGTTTTGTTCACACTGAAGAACTGAACCCTGAACAAAACGTCTTCCCTGCTCGGTTTTAGTGATGCCAACAGCATCTGGTAACAGTGACTGGCAAAAAATGAATGAAAATGTGGATTTAATTTCAAAGAGAATTGAAAGTAGGACCTGAGCATCCTTTAAATGGGGAAGCTTGTAATTTAACAGCCAAAGGCACTTTCTTACAGATTTTAGGCGTCTAGATAAAGTGTTACAACTAATATTAGCTTTAGCAAGGCAACCAGATCACCTCCTGCTTCTGACAGCATGTCCAGGTGGTGGTGAAGGGAGGAGAACTCCTCTGGCAGTGAAACCGGAGGGAAACAAATGCAGCATGTGCATGAGCAGTCATGTGTATGATAAGGTGCTGAATAAATTTATTAAGTCAAATTATCCTTTAATCTGACCGTCTATATAAATCAGGCCCTGGGACTGCCCTGAAATCCATATTGAACTAACACGTAAACGCTAGCAGGTTTTTTAGGAAAATAATCTGCCTTGCTTTAAAAAAAAATAGACAACCTATCAAAACGAGTAACCTGTTAAGCCAATCACCCAGTGTCAAGCATTTGTCCCTTTTTTATAGTCTGAGTTTGTCTAGCTTCATCTTCTAATTGCTGGATGCCATCATGGCTTCATCCAGCAGATTGATAAATTTTTTCCATTTGCGCTCTCCATAATGGCCCTGACCAAGATTTTGTAAAAAAGCATGTTTTCCAACCCTTAAATAGTTCTTATGACCAAGCTGTCTCCAAACTGTCTGTGTTTTCCTCGGATTTTGCCCCGGAATAGTTCTACCAGAGCCAAAAGCAGAAGTATCGATGCCTCCTCAAACCATTGCCTGGGCTGATCACCCCGGGACTTCGTAAGCCATTTTGGGGCCAGTTAGTTTTCCATAGTAAGCTCAAGGACCTTCCACAGTTTCTGCTTCCCAGGAGAGGATTCCTCACCATGCAAGTCGAGCCCTCGTGCTCTGCTCCGGTACTGTGTGTTTGGCTGTGACCCACTCTCTCCCTCTTCTCTGCTGCCCCAACTTTATCTCACCTGCCAACAGCAGCGGTGGTGGTTTGGTGCCTTCCTCCAGGTCACTGGTAAAGACAGAAGAGCATGGGTGCAAAAACGGGCTGTGGTGGGACCCCGGCAGCGGCTGCGTGCTGATGCTTGGAGACTTCCCTGTTTAGCCAGGGCTTAAGCCAAGCTGATGTTTTACTGTTCAGATTTCTTAATGAAAACACACGCCCCAAGTCAAATATCCGAAAGAAGTCGAAGTTTATTGATACTCTTATTACCTCTATAAACCCAGCTTGGGATCTTCTTGTAAAATTACCTCACTTTACTTTAACAAGACCTATATCCCGTATGTGTGAATTGATTGGCATTAATGACCTTACGGACATTATATACAGCAGCTATCGCTGTCATCGTTTGCATTTACAGGTGGCTTTTCATCAAGGTGATTTGCAGCCATGAACAAATCTTCGTCACTGTCTATTGAACCCAAAAAGCAACCGCTTTGTGCTCGTGTGGACTGTGGCACAGGGAGGTTACAGATCATAGGGAAAGAAAGAAGATTTCTCCCAGCTTTCCTGTGTAAGGTGTTCTCATGGGTGCTTTGAAGGGTGAGGGTTTCACCTCCTTACATGAAGGGTGATCAGCACCCTTAATGCAGAGCCTTCCCAATTTCAGCTGTCCTCCCAAACTGGCAGACACAAAGCCTGTGTGAGCCACATAGACGAGTTAAGAAATGAAGTAACTTTGAAGGAAGTGACTGCAATGATATTTACTTCTCTCCATTCAGGAGCGAGAGGTCAGCTGGCCAGGTAGCGCTGTGGAAAAAGACCTCTGCAAAGCCAGAAAGATAAACACGACTGTTTATGAATTCTTTCTTTGGAAAAAGATGTTTTAAATAGCCTGATGTGATAAAAGCTGACTTGCTGGCCCAGAAGCTGCAGGTATCAGAAAGCAAGCCATCTGTTCTCCCCATCACATCTCTGGTCCATCCCAAACGCTCCTGTGGGGCGCTGGTCTCATGGAGCTGCAGAATGTACCCATGGGTAGGACACCCTCAACCAGTTCACTCAGGGCACATCGAGACAGACCTCTCAGGGCCAACACATTCAGTGGGTGATCCTTGATGAAGAGTCTCCTGAACCCACCCAGCCTCTTCCAGAAAACCACAGAAGGTTTCTTCAAGCTCCTGGAGATCACCTGCCTCGCACCAGCTGATGAAGAGCGTTCCTGCCAACCCCATGAACTCAGCAGCTGGTCTTTCCCTCCCTCAGACTCTTCCCTAGTTTGGGTTTTGGTAATTTTTTTAAGTAAACACGCTCTTCTCCTTATTCCTGCCAAGGTGTTTAGGATACATTTTGCTGTTTTCCACTGCAAACACAGAGTGGGAGTTGGGTTTGCAAAATGAGAGCAGGTTTCACAATATCACCTGGTGCCAGGAGAAAACGCCGGTTACCAGCAGGTTCCCAATACAGTCATGAAATGTGAATGCCAAGTGCTGCCCCTTTGCCATTACACACCCCACCTGCAAAGAACAAACCTGCTCTCACTTTGACCTCACAGAATTAAAGTCTTATGAGTGGATGGGGTTAAGAAAACATTTAAAAATGGATTTTTCTTGATATCTCAGGTGTTGATACTCTGCAGTAGTGAGGTCCTAAGCAATAACTGCGTGCTGTGGAGAGGTGTTGACACGTTTCAGACTCCTCTATAAAATGTAAATGCATAACATCACAAAACCTCCTCCTTGCCTTCCCCAGAATCAGACTCTCCCAGGACCATTTGGTGTATCATGAGGGTTGCTCTGTGTCGTGGCTGTGGGTGCATCAGTGTCTGTGTGCACAAGCAGCACCCTTGCAAAGTGAAAAATGAGGGAATCATTGAAACCCCACCACAACGAACCATGAAGGTTTCATAAGCCAACTTGAATTCCTCATTTAACTTCATCAGCTTCAGTTCATCAAAGAGCCAGTGCTCAGCTCTGGGCTGTCGGCACAGCGATGGCTGAACTCCCTCGTTATTTACGACGAGCTGCCTGGTGGAGCAGAGCAGCACAATTTGCACCCAGCTCATTTAGGATTTGCAGATGAGCACTACCGGGAGGAACCAAGTACAGGTTGGTTGGCCAGGGTTTATCTGTTAGGGTCAATAGCAGGTTCCCTGGGTTCCCAGTTGCCCATCAGATTGGAACAAGCCCTGGGCTACCAAGTGCTAAAACCAAGTCTTCACCGCTTGTGGAAGGTGCATGGCGTGCTCTGTAGCAGGAGCCATGTGGTGTCTGCGTTCCTGGGGGATGAAAATAATGCAGGCAAACTCGTCCAAGCAGGGCAGGGGGAACTCAAGGTTATGAAAATGAAATCATTCTTCTTCCTTTGCTTTTCCAATGACTGCTACTGTTAAAATGAGTAATTGTGGAGCAGCTGTGTCCAGACAGAATTGTTTCTGCTCACAGTTCTTGGTGATAGTCAAAGATGCCGCACGCAGCACGGAAGGCAAACAGCAGCTGAAAGTCATGGTGACCTGGGTGAGCCTCCGAAGCTCTGTGGTTTGGTGATATTAGAGACAGCCCCAGGCAGCCAGTGTTGCTGGTAAAAGATCAGATTTGATGGAGTTAAATAGGGTAAAATAGGGTTAAACAGGATAAATGCCTGCCTACCGCTGTGCATGGTCACGGGGGGGTGAATGAAAGATAATCAGCTTTGATATGTGAAGATGTCAGTCACACACTTCAGGGGACCTAAAGGCAGTTCTTGGCACCGAGCAGTGACGTTAGTCCTGTTTGCTGGTGTTAGGGGAAGCAGGTAGGAGCTGGCCACTGCCAGACGCAGGGCGCAGAGCTCCTGCCCCAGCAGTCTGGTCTGCCGTGACGGCGCCGTCACTGCAGTGCCGTGTCCCTGCTCTGGTGTGGCTCCTCCACGACACCTCCAGTGGGCTCTGAGAGAGAAAAACTTGGGGAGAAGCTTGTCCCAGAGATTTTAGTGATAGGTTTTGTTGCCTGGGAAAGCAAGGTTTGCCATTGCGAACGCTCCCTCCGCCATGCCCAACAAATTAAAGCCAAGCAGTAAACTTCCATGGGCCATTACCCCTCTCACAGAGGAGGTTAAATGTGATGAGGGCCAAACTGTCATTTAATGATCTAATTGATTTTATAAGCTGTTGTGTTAACAAGAAGCTCTGTGATGTTCCCCCGACATCACCCAGACAGTTTGGTGACATCCGGTGCGGACCCTTCCCCAGCGATGGGTGAGCACTGGGGGCTGCTGGGAGGCATCAGCTTTGCCTGTACCACACACCCTGGGGCTGGTCCCTAGGGCACGGGTCAGAGGAAGGATGCTACAGAGACCTGGAGAGCTTCTACCTTCCTGCCATGATTCAGGGCGCAGTAGCTTGGTCCTGACTTCCATGGGGTATTTGGGAGCCCTGTGAGAGCAGGGGGCAGAAGTCCTTGATAGTACAAGGGGGATGGGTTTAAACTGACAGAGGGGAGCTGGAGCTGAGCTGGGAGGCAGCAATCCTTCCCTGGGAGGGTGCTGAGGCCCTGGCACAGGGTGCCCCGAGAAGCTGTGGCTGCCTCTGGCTCCCTGGCAGTGCCCAAGGCCAGGCTGGATGGGGCTTTGGGCAGCCTGGACTGGTGGGGGGTGTCCCTGCCCATGGAGGGAGTGGCAGTGGGTGGACTGGGAGGCCCCTTCCAACCCAAACTGTTCTATGATTCTAGTGCCCGTCTGGTGCAGGGAAGCTGTTCAGCATCCCATGGGAAAGGCAAGATTGAGCATCCCATGTTGGTGAGGAGCTGCAGGGTCCCCAGGGAGTGCTTGGTGCCACCGCTGGCCCCTGCCCTGGGGCATTTGACTTTAAATGGATGCATCCATCAGGATGAGCTAGGGGGAGCAGCCCCCAGGTCCCAGAGCAGAGACAACAGGCCATGCCAAGCTCTACTGGCTGGGCTGAGAAAGGTGGCCCAATGTCCTGCACCCCAGGCAGATCTCTTGTACCATGTACAACACTGGCTGCTCTCCCAGCAAGCACGGGCTCTTCGTGCTTCATATTCTTCCTCCTTCTGCCATCAGGAGGAGCTTCCTTGTGTGGGCTGTGAGGCGCAGCAAGGTGAGCTGCAGAACCAGGGCAGATCACTGAGTCGTTCTGTGTCTTCAGGGCTCTGTGGCTGCCCCAGCATGAAAGGTTTTGTTGGAAGTGGCAGACAAGGCAGCACAGCGCGTAGCACTGACTGTATCCCTTGCCACTGTGCTGCAAGCAAGAAAAATGAGCAAGCTGATCCTTTTAGGTAGTTTTTGACTGGGCTACAGAGCTCTTCTGGCCCCGACCTAGCAGCTGGTGCTGGTCTTGTCCCAGTGGCCCCAGCCCTCAACTCCTGCATCCCTTCAGCCGTGTCTCCTGCTTGGAAAGCCAGAAGCTGTTCGACCTCCCCAGAGGTGGGCCCAAGGCATAATTAACGTTGATAAAGCTGCGGGCGGTAGCCAGTGATGCCCGGCACGCGTGCAGCCTGTTCTCTATTCCTGGCTCCCTCTCAGCCTGATGCTGCGGCAGTGAAACCCGCCAGCTCTGACTAATGGTCCCAGCAGCTGTGTAGGGTATTTGAGTTGCTTTTCGTTTACGGATTTGGTGGGTCCCTGGTAATTGGAACATGGCAACTTCTAACACATAACAGATGATACGGCGGTGGAGGGAATTTGTCATTGCTTCACTCCCCTACGGCAAGAAGGGCTCATAAGTCACAGCTGACAAATCTTTTAATGACTTTTAAACTTCATTTACAGAAAAGAATGGCCATAATCAACAAACAATGATGGGTTACTAATCTTTCTGTATTATTAAAAAAGGGGTCTATGTCTTTAGCCCCTCTATGGGAGCTTACCGCTGCTAAGGGAAGGGTGATGCTCTCCCGTAGAAGGGCTTTCAGAGTGTGAAGGGATGAAAACAGCATCAAAGGGGAGCCCCAAGAGTCCTTTCAGTCCTGAACCATCACACAGAATCACGGTGTGCAAGACTGGCATGACAAAATTGACGGAGAATGAGAGCAGTAGACGATGTACTTTCATCTCTGACTTTGACCCAAAGCCCACTGACGTCGGTGGGAAAATCGCCAGACCATCAGTCACCTCCGGGGTTCAGGCGAACCGATGCCAAGGGTAGCACAGCACACAGGAGTGCGTGTACCCTGCGTAAAACCCGGCTTTCTTTTAGTCCCTGCGTCCGTGTAGGGCTGGAGAGGCAAAGACCAGTAGATGGGGAGCAGGATTTATTATTTTTCAGGAGGAAGGGGAATGGCTACCAACGTAGGTCTTGCCATAGCCATCACCTTGAGCAGCTGAGCTGCTTTTCAGGTCTTCCTCTCCCATCACTGCAGGCTGCAGAAGACCACCCATCCCTCCCATCTGAGATGCTTTCCCTGGGGTGAGGGTGCCTCCCCAATCTCTGTGAAGCCTCAGAGGTGGCATTTAGACAACCACATCTCAGCAAATCCCACCGCATGTGAAGCAGGAGCCCACATCCCAGTGACTTTAGAGAGATATGTGTCTTAATCATTTATGTCATCCTGTGTATTTAAAGTGCCTGAAATAGTTTTGAAAGGCAATCAGCTGATAATTAACTCAGAGAAGAAAGAATCTTGTCAAAAACTCAGCAGTTAAAGAACTGAGGGTTAGCGTGCCAAGGACCATCAACTTCTCTTGCTCTGCAGCCCATGTCCTGCTCCTCCCCCAACACCACCACTGTCTCCGAGGGGGTGAGCACCTGGCTTCAGTGAGATCCATGGCATGAAGTCCCATAGTGGGTGGAGGGACATCTGCAGCAGCTCTTCTTTGGGAGGTGGGTGGCCCTGGCAGATGATTAAATTACCTGGCCATGGGTTGGCAGCATGAAACTAGGTCCCTCCCAGAGCCCAGATTTTCCCCCTACTTCAGTGTTGCCCTGTGGTGATACAGGGTCCTTCCCACAGGAACCTGCATCGTGCCATACGTAGGGTAGGACATGGCCCAACGTTGGAGCTTGAGAGTGCTCCTGAGGCCACCCGTTAGACATGGCCAGATGGGTTTGCTAGAAGGAGCTGAGCACCAGTCTTATGGACTCCAAAAAAGTGGAGCTCCAAAAAAAGCGGAGCTGCTTTTCCACCAACCGCTCCATTTGCTCCCTGCCGCATGCAGGGAGATGCAAAAAGCCAGTTCATTAACAGCTAAGAAAGTTCCCAGAAAGTTGACTTGCTTTTCTTCATAAATAAATCATTCGCTGTTAAAACAACATTTGGGCTGGGAGGGAGGGGTTGTTCGTTAAAGAACATCAAGTCAATAGGTGGCTGATGAGAACCTGTCTCCACTGCGTACGAGTGGGAGAGTGGGGGATGGAAACATCATGTTTTCCTATTAAGCTGTGAATGAGAAAGAATTAAAGAATAATTCTCAAGAAATTAGTCATGCCCAGCCATTAATGAGCATCTCGGTAACACACTGAGCTGGCTTCAGATGCCTGTAGAAAAGGACTTTAATTAGATTAATACATGTAGCATTGTCCATAGCCCAGTAGGTAATCATCAGGTTTTGCACCAGTGGGATTACGGATGACATTCTATTTAATTGCTGTTTCATTTTCATTTTCTTTCCTTTTTTTTTTTTTTTTTTTTTTTTTTTTAAGGTTCTTTCCTCCAAAGAATTTTTGTTTCTGTTCTCAAAAATAACCTAAATGTTATCCATGGAATTCTGCATCTTAAAGTGCTGCCAGACCGGGCTTATCTGATTCAATTGACCTTTAAAATTTATTTTGCTACTGTCAAAAAGAATGTTAGTCAGTTCACAAGAGATTTCCAAGGTGATTAGAAGCAGAGACTCCTGAAAAGCCTGCTTGTTGCGTATTCTGCAATCAAAGGATGATCCTAGCTTCTCTTCTAGGAGAAAAATGCCTTAATTTAAAAAATACTTTCATGGAAGAGCAGAGTCCAGAAAAGTTCAATGCGGTGAGGAGTCCATGCTCAGGTAGACAGTCCAAGAACTGCTGAGGAACTTGTGGGGTGAAACCCAGGAGGCTGACCCGTGTAGGCTTCAGAAGATGCTCTAATTCTTGGCTCTAGCCCAGTACTAATGGTGGGATTTCTTTTTTGGCCCCGTATGTTCTCAGGACTCTTCTCATGTTTTAAATGCAATGTAGGTAGCATGGGAGTGGAATCCCAGATTTAAGCTGGCAAGGTTGATACCTGCCTGAAAATCCTGATCGGGGCAGGATGGACATCCTTGGTTTCAAAGAAATTCAGCTCTGAACCGAAGGGCAGATGGATCAACCAGGTCAGGGGCCCTTTGGATGCTCCTTGCTGTCACATCCCACTGCTGGTGGGACAGCTTTTGTCTGTCTTGGCACAAGGAGACGCTTTAGCTTTATCAAGCAGATGGGTGAAAACATTGCCTCCAAAGCTGATGCAGAGCAGCAGCTTTGGTGTGAAAGCATCGTGACCCCATGGTGAGGAGCATGTATATGAACTTACCTCCTGAATCTGCCTTACGGGAGCCATGTCCTGCCCCACAGGGAGCCCCATGAGCTCCAGCGTGGCCACACACGTGTGTGCAATGAGCTGTGCAGCGTTTGGAGTGAGCCCCAGGTTTGTGGAGATGGGCAGGGTGAGGAGCGGTGCTGCTGCAGGGGCTGATCGGATGGGGCTGAGCTTCCAGCCATAGGTCATCCCTTTATCACATTTATTAGGAAGGATTTAAATCTCTAACGAATAGATTTTTAAGCTTTCCATTAGGTATGAATAATATATCGGACAGATGGTTATGAGCCACAGCTATAAACGATATGCTGACCTGACACACTTCGTAACCATTGTACCTTTAACAGCTGATTAAATACTTATTAAAACAGCTATTGATTATTTATTGTTCCTTTATAAAGGATTTACCAGTTCAACCGAAATTTAAATCGGAGCCAGGTTCTCAAAGGATTGGCAGGATTTTTGCAGTTCAAAACGACGTGTTGTTTTAATTAAAAATTAAAAAAGGAGGCTATTTGCATAGCAAGATGAACAGTTGAAGGAAGATTAGGAGGCAGCTGATTCTGTTCATGCCGCTGTGCACTCAGCATCCGCTCGTCTGGGCAGCAGCACCCTGCATCACACGGGAGTGAACCCCAAATTTGTGGAGATATGACTCAAACCAGAGAGGTTCAGGAAACTGATTCTGCCCCGCACGTCATCGTCCGGCACAGAGGCACAAGCTGGGGGGGGGGGGTGCAGATGTCCCCAAGCTTGCAGGATGGATCAGGGGACCAGAGTCGGCCCCTCCTGCCAGAGCCCTGCGAAACGCAGAACTCGGCATCTGCCACGAGCTGATGGTGTCAGTCTGGATTATTTGCTTACGTCCTGCAGCAAATGTGCTTTAACGAACCAGGCTTGGCTGATGTTTTCCTTCCCTCCCGCTCAGCAGCTTTGCTTTTTGCTCTGTACAGCCCGAGTGCGCAGGATGGGTGCAGCCTCCATCTAAACAGGGGTGAAGGAGACAAGGGGTGGGCAGCAGGTGCCTCCCCCTTCACCCACCCCATCAATTAAGACCCAAGTGCTCGGTGGAGAGCAAGCAATGAGGTCAGGTTATAGATGTGGCTGTGACCCCCAGCTCCCCAGGAGTTTCCAGCGTGCTTGCAAAGGCAGCAGTTGCTGGGTGCTCTCCCGTGACCTGGCGTGGTGCAGATGCATCACCACGTGTGTCATTACGGGCAGCCCCCATCCAGAGCTGTTACAGCAGAATTGTCTCCTAACATGCCAGGTGTTAAGGCTTTTTCGTTCTGTGAAGGAAAATATGATGTTTAAGGTAGAAACTGGGCTGAAACTGGTTTTGTGACTAAGCCCGCAGAGCCTGCGTGCTCAGGAGGAGGAAACAGCGTCCTCCAGCAGAAACTGGACCCCCCAGCAAAAATGTCTGGGTGGCTGCGGGGCTGAACAGTGGGCTGTAAGGCAGCAGCACTACCTTCTCCATCTCTGCTCCAACCACCCGACCCTGAGGGGGTGGCCTGGGTATGGAGAGTGGATGGGGCTGGGTGACTCTGGAGGGTCCCAGGCTGGAGGCAGGCTGGGGCTTGGCGCTGGGGTGGGAGGAGAGTGGCACCTCTGTGGGGACCAGGACCCAGGTCAGTGATGGCAACTGATGAATCCTGAGCCTGGATGGGTCTGGGCTGACTCGTCTGCAAGGTGGAGCCCCGGGAAGTGTTCAGAAAAATTCACATACCCTGTGCAAGGGGCCCCTTGTCTGATGGGAGATGGGACAGCCCAAAATAGCACCTGAGACACCCAAGGTCCTGCTCTGCCCACAGCAGAAGCACCCTCTCTAACCAAGCTGTGCTCAGTTGCACTTTACAGGGGGGAAAAAGATTTGCAAAGGGAACCTACAGCTTCACAACCAGCTAGTCTGGCTGCTGCTGAGCTGATCTTCAGCTTTCTGGCCCTTCCAGCCTACTCAGCGTAGCTGTCTTTCCCCAAAAGACAGCCCTGGGCCTGCGGAACTAGTCTCATTATTGTGACATCTTTGTCTATCCTCCTTGTTTTAATAACTTTCTGGTCCCTTAACAATCATGTTTGGGCGAATCGAAGCGTTCTCCCTAGAAAGCCCAAGGACTGGTTTCCTTCCAGTTTATTCCATTTATTGAACCACATGGCAGTGAACAGGGTCTTTCCGCTCTCCAGGAGGCCGCCCGCGCCCCTCTGGGTTTCTGTGCAGGACTTTGGGGGGACTCAGAAGTTATTAAAAAGATTGGAGGGTTTGTGTTGGTTATTAAACGAACGCCTTGTGGCTTGGCTCTGGTGTGTGGGGACTCCACAGCAAATTACTCACAGCTCTTGGGGGAGGGATGATTGGCACCAGGGGTAGTAGGGACTTCGCTTTTAAATGCGTGTGCGAAATGTGCTGTCGATGATGCTGTGGCAGTGCAGTCAGTGGAGTCCCTCTGTCTCGTAGCTGGCCGTGCTTCTTTTTAAAACTGCCTTTTTTTGGCTAAACAGGAGTGTTGTAGTCAGAAATCCCTCAGAGCCAAACGTCCGGGTTGATCGCTGCCTGAAACGAGATGCTCGCTGTGTGGGGCAGCCGTGCCAGTTTGTTTGTGCTGGGGCATGTGAACTGCCCTGTTTCTCCCTAAAAATCGTCTTTCTTGGAAGAAAGTGGCAAGAAAGATCTACAGATGTTAAAGGTCTGGGATGAAAGCAGGGGCGCAGCCTCCAAAAAGCAGTGAGGTGGTGCAGAGGTGGGTTTCGTCCTGTGCAAGGGTGTGCGAGATGGGTAAAGAGGACCTGAACCTGCCTGCGTCCTTCAGGCTTCCTCCAGGGTGTGAGCGGGGGTGCCCCAGCCCTGGTGTCCGAGCTGGGGACCACCCAGCTCTCACCAAAGCATAGCGGGTGCACCACGGGCTGTAACATCCCTCACATCTGCTGGCAGGACGCACATTTGCTGGTGCTTTTTTTTCACAGAATCACAGAGGTTGGAAGGGACCTCAAAAGATCATCTAGTCCAACCCCCCCTGCCAAGGCAGGGCCACCTAGAGCACATCACTCAGGAACACGTCCAGTCGGGTTTTGAATGTCTCCAGAGAAGGAGACTCCACAACCTCTCTGGGCAGCCTGTCCCAGTGCTCTGTCACCCTCACGGTGAAAAAGTTTTTCCTCATGTTAACCCAGAACCTCCTGTGCTCCAGCTTGAACCCATTGCCCCTTGTCCTATCGCTTAGTGAGGCCGAGAAGAGCCTGGCTCCATCTTCCCGACACTCACCCTTAACATATCTATAAACATTGATGAGGTCACCCCTCAGCCTCCTCTTCTCCAAGCTAAAGAGACCCAGCTCCCTCAGCCTTTCCTCAGAAGGGAGATGTTCCACTCCCTTGATCATCTGGTGTCTTTTTGACACCCCAAATGCCAAATTTTCCCCAAACCTGTTGGGAAGCAGATTTGGCCCTTCGCCCCACACCGGAGGTCCCCACAGGACATCTTAATTTGTCATCTGGCTCCCGGTGGAAAGCCACAAAGTTGGGAAGACTTCTTACTGGATGGAGACAGGGACAGGATGAAAAAACACATCTCTGCTTTTGTGAACAAGTGCGATAAGAGGAGAATAACAGCCCGGCTGCGTGTTGCCGTCACGCTGAAATAAAGAGTGCTTTCTGCAGGAGAGAGCGGTGGGCCTCAGTGGGTTTTCTCTGCCGCCTTCTTTGACAGCTCATCACTAAGATGGAGGCCCCTGGGGTTTCCAGACACCTGGCTCTCAATTAAACAGCTAATCTGTGGCGTAAGGCACTTAAAGCAGGGAGGAAAAACAGCTTATCAAGTAAACCAGCTCTGGCCTTGGGCTGTTACCGGATTGAATATCAATATTTTAAGGGATTCCTGAGCGCTGGCAGCAGCAGGCACCACGGCGTTGTTTCCAGCCGTGCTGCCCTAGGAAGAGGGGAGAAGGTAGCAGGGACAGGACTTCGTCAGTGGGTGTCCGTGCGCCTCGAGCGGTGCAGCATCCGGACTGCCGGCACGTGCAGGCAGGCACAGCCTCTTCTCAAGCGTGGGAACTTCATGGGGCCTCAGAGCGGTCCTCACCGCCTCTAAGCATGGCACGGGGGCTCCTTGGCTTTTTGGGGTACATAGCTCGGTAATCCCATGCTGGGTTTTCTTCTCAGCCTGGGGGTGGCGGCAAACAGGTTTCCTTGTGCCACGTAAAGCGGGGTGGTAAATCCATGGAGAGCTGCTGTCCCTGGATCTGTGGTACGGTCAGGTTGCAGAGATGATGGTCAGAGGATGGTTGGAGAGCCCCGGGGCACCACAAGCTTGGTGTGTATGGATGTGTGTGTCTGGGGTCACTGTGATGTGGCTCGGCTGCTGTCTCCTGTGGAGATGGCAGGGTTCCTCCCCAGGCTGGGGGAGACAGGACACATGGAATGGAGGGAGGGAGGGAGGACAGACTTGTAACTATCTCATCCTCAAGTCTCCATAAGTCTCCTTATGCTGCTGGCACACACCCCTCCACTCCAGACCTCTCCTGTCTGAGCCTCACCTTCCCTTGCAGAAAACATGGATAATCATAGTAATCTGTCCTTGGTGTTCTCTGGGGTCCTGCAGATGAAGGACCCCTTTATACATTCATTTATCTATGTCCAGGTGCCATTACTAGTTGCATTTTGTCTTGTTCTCTTTTCCAGCTCAAGTCGATCTTGTTGCAGTACTGGGTTGGGGGGTGAAAGGTAAAATAGTGGCTGTGGAAAATGCAGCTGCTGAAGGCAGCAGTAGTTATTAGAATATTAATCTATAGCCAGTAACATGTGTCTCTGCTGTGTATATTTTTCTAATCAGACATACCACCAAGTTACTCTGCTCTGACTCACGCCCGTGGTTTGTGTGTGACGTATCAAAGAGACGGTGGCTTGAGAAGACACCGAACCTCGTAGCACCGCACTGGCGAGCTGTGCTGTTTCACGTGGAGGGGACACTCAGCTGATGCTGTGCTGGATTTAACCTGGGCACAAGGCAAAGGGCCGGAATGCAGTTAGGTGGGGTACGAAATATTAATAACTCAATGATTAAAATGTCCTTTCCGGTTGTTGCAGTAAGGGGACCAGTAAGTGATGTGAAATGAATAGTGAAGAAACCCCAACTGAATGGGACACAGAAGGCAAGGGAGGCAGTTTTTTCCAGGGGATGCCAGGCTGGCATGGGGACAGCAGACGAGCACTTTACAGAGGGTTTTTGAACTCTTTTACAAGGTGCTAAATGAGAGCCACACAGGCTGCTTGTTAAATGGAGGCCATTACTGATGGTGCCTGAAATCCCAGAGCGATGCTGTGCTAGAAGCCCAGAGTTCCAGCTCCCCAGGCTTGGACACTCCCTGCCTGGGCAGGGACAGCAGTCAGTGGGCAGATGGCACTGGGAGCGCATCCCATCCGCAGAGGCGTCGGGTGCTCATTGGCTTCCTCCCAAGTCTTTCCCAGCGGCATGGCCGTCACCTTGCCTGACCTTGAGTTTGCCATCTGGTGGCCCTGTCCCATCTCTTGTCAGCCACAGGCACGTCTCCTGCGCAGACCTGCAGTGTCCTGAGATGGCCCCAATGCACAGAGCCGCTGGGGCTTCCACCATGGAGCCCAGGAAAGGCTCTGCTGAGGGAGGATTGTGCTGAGCTCCCTGCTCCATCACCGGTCCTTGCAATGGGTGGTGAAAGTGAGTTCTCCCATCTCTAGCTCCTACAGCCACAGGCTTTATCGGGTTGGGGCCACCCAGCATCCCAGGTAGGGAGGAAAGGAGACAGCACAGGGGAGAAGAACACACTGGTCCAACTGCAGGAAGCGTGGAGGAAGGTCACAGGAGCTGGTCAAGGAAGGTGCAAGGTGGGGTGGAGGAGCAGAGACCTGGGAGAGGCACAGGTTCCCCTACAAACCTCCACCTCCGTAGCAGCCAAGGTCAATTGAGAGGCAATTGGGTGAGACCAAACTCTTTTCAGTGGTTGCCAGTGAGAGAACAAGGGGCAATAGCCAAAAACTGGAACACAGGAAGTTCAACTCAAACCTGAGAAAGAACTTCTTCACTGTGAGGATGACAGGGCACTGGAACAGGCTGCCCAGAGAGGTTGTGGAGTCTCCTCCTTTGGCGAGATTCAAGACCTGTCTGGATGCCATCCTGTGCAGCCCAGTGTAGGGCACCTGCTTGGGCAGGGGGGTTGGACTCAATCTCTAGAGGTCCCTTCCAACCCCTGCCAATCTGTGATACCTTGGAGGTGCCTTAGGAGACAGATGTCCTTCTCCAGGTGAAGATCCATCTGGTGCCTTAGTGCCTACCTGAGAAAAGTCTCATCTTCATCCATCTCTTTTATTTTTAGAGCAAACCCATGGAGTGGAGGATCCATTGACAGCAGCAGAGCTTGCTCATGTTGCACCCTCTGAGGGGGGCAGCCCACTAGATTCGGGGGAAAACACGTTTTATGCCCGCACACCCCCCCATCCTACCTGAATCCTCCAGCCAGCCCTTTGTATTCCCGTGCACAGAGCCAGCTTAACCCATATCCCTCCTACAGAGGCTTAAGGAGCTCAGCGCCCTGATGTAATTGGTGTTTGCAGCTGCATCCAGCTGGTCAGAGATTCAGACACTTGTAAATAACACGTTTCTGGGCTCATTAGAACTTGGGAAGGGTTTGGGCAAACACCAGCCTGCTGTTTCCCTAAGCTGGAGCTTGCAATTGCAGCAGTAAAACTCTTCGGAGGTGGGGTGGGAAAGCAGAGACAGGGGTATGTGTTTTATTTGAGTGCTATATTTTGTTTTGAGGAAGAGAGCCTTCCTCCTGCCTGTGGCCAGGCCAGACTTGGAAATGGTATGGCCAGATTTAACTAACCTACTTCACTCTTGGTGAAGTATGTGGACGAGATGACATAAGTGATGTCTACTTTGACTTCAGGAAGGCTTTTGACATGATTTCCCACAGCATCGTGGCTTCTAAGTTGGAAAATCCAGATGGTTGACCTCCAAGAGCAGTGCAAGCTGCGTGGTGGGGCTCCAAAGGGCTCATACTCTGCCTGGAGGCCAGTTGATAGAAGAGTTGCTCTGAGGGTTGGGGATGGGGGAAAGGAGGGCCATAGGTAGGTAGCGAAATGGGTTGGAGGCTTGCATCAGCTCTGGCAGATAAGCAAGGATGGAAAAGTGGGAGTACGTCATCCAGAGGGGAAGCAGCTAACTGGAGCCAAGAATGTCCTTGTGACATGGTCTAGTGTGAGCGAGATAGGTACCAGGGCAGATTTGCTGTGAAACAAAAAATAAGGGCATCAGGAACTGGGAACTCCAGGAGTCACCAAGTGTAAAGCTGCTTATCAAAGTCTCTGTCCTGCAACATCGCTGAAACCCCAGGGCAGGGAGAGCCGTGAGTTCACAAGAGGTCGGACACATCCTTGGGTAGCAAGACTATCCGGGGCTGCTTGGATACAGGTACCCTGCACGTGTGCAGGCTCTCTGAAGGTCCCACACAGCCTCAGCTGATCCTGGCTGGTTTAGGATGGAGCTTTCCTGGGGACTGGCCATCCTGGAGCAGCCTCCAGCCAGGCTTTTTGCAGATACTCGTGGTTCCTGAGAAGCGACTCTGTGAGGCTCAAGCTGGGTACCCAGAGGGACTGAATGGCTGGAAACAGCCTTGGCTCTTCCTCCATTTCTCCACTTCTGCACCAGGAACGGGGACAGTTCCCTTTGTGAACTTCTTCCAGACTGCACTGCACAAATAGATTAAAACAGAGAGCGTTAGACAAGTGGTGTGTATGGGCTGGAACTTGGAGCAACCTGAAGAGGTTGGGCACCACTTACCAAAGATGTGAAGACTTAATTCACTTAGATGCCTTTTAAAGTCCTGTCCTTTGGTTATTTTTCCAGTGTTTTTAGGAACACTGTGTCTGCCAGGAACGGTTTTTAAAATAACAAAAGTCTCTGGCTCTTAATCTGTAAGGGTGAAAGGGAAAATATAACAAGCCAGAGTCAGACAAAGCCTAACTTTTTTGTGATTGGATTTAGCAGGGAGATCATTTCCAGCCTCAGGGGTAGGTTAACAGAGTCATGGGGGTTAGAGCCAGACGTAATTTCTTTGCCATTGCATCCTCCCCTTCCGTGCAGAGGATCAGCCCTGCCAGGTATCTCCAACGCGCTGTGTGGTCGGACTTTAAATGATGAAAGGAATCGAGTGTCCAGTCCTTTGTGCTCTGAAAATTAAAAAGGCAGAGGTCTGGACATCATAGCTTGTCCATTCAGAGCTCATTGTTTGCAATTAGTGTCAAAACACTCTGTGTCTCCCCGGATCAGCCTGCCAGCACCATCTGCATGTGGCGCTGGGTGAGTCTCCTCTGCTGCCTCTTTACCTCCACAGACTGACATTTCAAATCCCAGAGATACCGCTGGTGGTGGTGAACCCTAAAGCACTGACACTTGTCTGTGTGGGTCAAAGTACTCTCGGGCAAAATGGCACTATGGGCAGAAGCAGCCCCCCCCCAGGGTGTCCTGAGGGGCTGGTAGCTGAGCAGCTTCCGTCAGAAGAACATCCATCACCCAAGAAGCCAAAGTGGGGCTCACCTGGCAGAGGGGTGAGATAGGTATGATGAGGTTATCCCCCCCCAACAGGTTTAGGGTGAGAGATAGGAGCAACCAGAGATTTCACGTCCTGTGTGGAAGCTCTGTTCAGCAGAAGACGGGGAAGAAGGAGGACTTGGGTTCTTTGGAAGTCTTGGGTGCAACCCCATAAAGCACGTCAGGAAACGTTGCAGCTTTTTCCCAGGCTTCCGCCTGTCTAGTGAGGAGTGGAGTGAAGACCAACTGTGGTTTTTAGGGCTTGATGAAGCCAGAGCATCAGCACACTTGGGCAGGCTGGGCTGCGGGCAAGTGGAGCCTGCCAGCGCTTGGGGATCAGGGTGACCAGGTCCACAGGAGCTACACCCATGCAGCCAGGCAGCTGCCATTGTGTCCCCTTGGGTCCAGGCTGCTCAGACGAACCTGGGCTTTGAGCCCAGAGAGCCAAAGCCCCAAAGCCAGGCGGGACTTTAGCTCTGCCCAGGGCCAAGGTGGACACTAGGGACACCATGGACCTGCGGGAGCAGTGCATCCCCCTCTGCCTGGCGATAGGCTTGGAGACCGCCTGGGTGGTGGACACTCCGGTGGCGTTGCCCCCGGAGCTGGGAGTACCTGCGGGTGCTGCTGGGGGAGAGCAGCACCTCAACGTGCACCATAAAATACAGTCCACAGCTCTGAGCTGCTTGTCCCAGGTAGAAGCCGCACACTGTGTATGCAGCATCCAAGAGCGATCCCAAAACCTCCCCTCTGTTCCTGGAAGATGAAAATCAAATTGATATCTTTGGACAGCTGTAATTTCTGCTGCAGAAATGTGAGGAGGCAGCCTGAGCAGCAGCCAGAGTAGCTTTAATCTCACACAACTTCCAGCCCTGTCCCTTGGTCCTTTTAGTCCTCAGAGGTGAAGCCGGCTCTCAGGGGCTGCCCATGGAATACCCCAGGCAGGAAACTCGGAGGATCACGCCTGGCTGCTCTGGGAAGCAGGTTGGAGTGGCTTCCAGCCGACGTGGCTGCTGGCTCAGTGATTCCCGAGCTAACAGTGACACCTCCCGTTGGCACAAAATTCAGCTCAAAGCCCAGCGTGGAACCGCGCAGGCAGGCAGCGGAGTGCGAATTCCAGCTGCTTCGCCGCTTAAATATCTTCGTTTGCATCCAGAAAACTCAAGTCCTCTTCCAGCCTCAAGTGGGGATCTGTGGGGACGAGCGTGTCCCTGTGCGCGGCGCGAGCTGGCCTGTGCTGGGAGGGGCTCGGCAGGGGAAAACCTGAAGGGTGGGCACGGACAAAGGTGCCGAATGCAACCTGCTCTGAAGAGAGCTGTCCTCTGAACTGTCATTCAGTAGAGCTTCCGTACAATAGCATTAAAGCTTTTACTTAGATGTAAAATTTATTTAAATCTTGTTTTGCCCCGGAAAGGCAACCAGCTCACACCCAGAGCGTCAGCCTGATCAATAAGTTTCCAGCAAGAGTTTTGCGCTGGCTGTGATAGTCACCTCCCCAACACACAGCAGTCTCTGGAGGTGGGACCCCCCCCCGAGTTGTGACTAGTTGAAGCTGAGGAGCTGGTTGCCTCACTCCAGGCTTGCTGGGAGACTTATCCCCCACCCCTTTTTGTAAGACTCTGGCAGGTCCCTGGCACACCTCCCTGACTCACAATTTCTTCATTCAGGCGTTCAAGATGTCATTGAAGGTGCAGACGAGCAACATCACGAATAAGAATGACCCCAAGTCCATCAACTCCAGAGTCTTCATTGGCAACCTCAACACAGCCGTGGTCAAGAAGTCAGATGTGGAGACCATTTTCTCCAAGTACGGCCGAGTGGTGGGCTGCTCCGTTCACAAGGGCTACGCCTTCGTACAATACTCCAACGAGAGGCACGCGCGTGCCGCTGTCCTGGGTGAGAATGGGCGCGTGCTTGCTGGCCAGACACTGGGTAAGTAATTCCGTCGGTCATTTTGGGTGTCCAAGTGCAACACAGGTTGGTTGCTCCCTAAGGGATGGTCAAGGGATGGCCAGTCCATGGTCAGATTGGCATTGATCTGCAAATCAGGGCCGGGTCCAATGACAGTGAGCAGATCAGACACAACCCAGTGGTGACCGAGCAGGTCCATAGTGACGAGGCAGGTCTGGGGCCAGACTGGGAAGTCAGCCAGGACCAGCAGGGTCCATGGCCAGCCATAGGCATGGCTGTGACAGGACTGGAGACCAGCACTCCTACAGCACAGCTCAGGTAAGGGCTGCAGGCTCCCAGGTCCCATGTAGGTAGGGGTCAGAAGGGAGGCTGGTCAGGCATGTTAGTACCCTCTGGGATATCACAGTGTGGCCCAAACACTCATGTTACGGGCTGTGTCTGTAGAAGCTAAAACACAGTTCTGAGTCATCTCATGTCCTTATCCTTGATCTGGTGGGGAAGAAGAAGGGTGGGAAAAGACATTGCCTGGTTCCCCTTCCGGACCAGGCCTTACCCTTTGCCTGTCAAGAAAAATGATGGTCTAACTCAGAGTAGCTCAGACAAATTTTAGCCAGTTGATGTTAAATGAGGTAACTTCCCCCCTAGACAGATGGAAGCTTCTCTTCTGCAGTGCTGTGTGGCAAGAAATAACAAACAAAACCACCCCAGCTGCTCCCAGCTGCATCCTTGTTTTGCAGTTTGCTCTGAAGTGTCACACGCTGAGAAGCTCTTGTCACCAGATCTAAGCCGAGAATTGGAACTGGAGACAGTATTTTTAATGAAAAATTGATATTTCCAAGCCTGCTACAGGCAGTGGTCGCTGGGCACCCAGCAAAGTGGTTTGCAGCCCATTTCCACCCTGCTTCTGGCACAGCGCTCTGAAATAAAAAGTTGCACGCTAGATCTGGTCTTTAAGACAGCGTGCTGTGTTTCCAGCTGCGGTTTATTCAAATACCAGAAACTTCTTTTCACTTCTGTTAACGGTCCAGATTGCTGCAGACCGAGGTGAAGAGTGATGTGCCAGGGATGCTTCCAGCCCAGGCATTGCCCACGTGTGCAGAGTCCATAGATAGGGCGAAGAGGGCCTGAGAAAGCGAAGGAGCTCACTGGGATGCTCCAGACAGACACAGGAGACGCAGCTAAGAGACACGCAAGGCTTACCCACTTAGCTGAAGAGAGAGATGAGAGGTTTCCCATGACAGGAACCTCCTACTGTCCTCTCAGTGCTGGTGCCAGAGGTCTGGCATGCCAGCAAGGCTGTAGGACTGTATTATAGCTGGGAGTCCTACACATGTACTGAGCAAGGTACAAATTCAGGTCCCTCATCTGCCTTCCCTTCATGGCCCAGCCTTACCACGGAAGAGCTCAGCAGGCTTTCCTTTGCTCTTCATGGCCCAGTATAGGCACAGGGATGCTCCCTTCTCAGGAGAAACCAGCGGAGAAGAAAAGCTGAACAATGTGCTTAGAAAATGTCTTTGCACAAAACAAGGTAGAAAGTCCCCCTCTAAAAAAGAGGAGGTGATGGTCACATAGAAATGTGGAGAGGAAGGGCAGGATGGGACAGGCAGGGGACATGGCAGACACATTGCTGAAGGTTCTTCACTAGCAACGTTTTGGAGGGGTCCTCTGAGGTGATGATAAACCTTCCCTCCCCAGGCGGGCACCAGGACCGTAGGCTGCTTTGTGCCCCTGCAGCCCCAGCGAGTAACTTCAGCGCGGTGCAACCACGCGATCCTGTGGAAGAGCTGCAAACCATGACTGCCAGGCACACGGCTGCGTTTGGCATGGCCGGAGGTGATGGGCAATCACCGCCCGCATGGTGGGGCAGCGTGGCTCAGGGTAGTGGCCAGGGCAGGGGCGAAGTACCCCCAACCTGCTGAGGGGCAGCAGCTTGTTGACAGTGCGAGGCCACTTGTCCCCTGTGCGAGCGGGTGGTCACTCAGCAGGACAAGCATCCCCGTCTGAACGCAGAGCCATCCTGCACACCAGGCGCTTGCTGTAGTGACTCCGGTGTCGCAGCACGGCATGGCACAGTTCGTGTGGAACTGCCAGCACCAGCGTTTGAGAAGTGTTGGTGGAAAGCGTCATAGTTTGCCGTTGAGTGCTCTGTGCCTGACTCGTCTGAGGGGGCACGTTGTCTAAGGATCTCGTACCTCCCCCAGCATCCATGAGGCCTTGCAACACCTTCTGATAGATCGTAGAAAAGCTGGTCCTTGCAGAAAGCCTTAAGCCAATGACTCCAGCTCTCGGTAGTACTTGCCCCCTCCAGGAGCACCGCTGGCTGCGCTGCCATGGGACAGTGACACGTGCTGGTGGTGGCAGGAGGGTTCAGCCCCCTGACTCCTGAGTGCTGATGATGATCTGCACATGACATATTCCAACACATACCATAATGCCTGAGCAAAGCCGCAGCATCTTTCTAGTTCGCCTCTCCCAACTAAGGTCAGCTCTTAAGCTAAGTGGTCTAATAGCATTTCTGCCAGTTTTTTTCTTTTTTCTTCTTCTTCCTTTGTTGCCAGATATGCAAAAAATCCAACTTGGATTTTACGTGATCAGCAAGATACTGAATGCATCATGAAACAGAGGTGTTTGAAACCATGGCTGTAGCCCATCCTGTGGTGGGACATGGACTGCTCTGCTGGGCAGGTCCTGGCAACCTCTGTGCTTTCTCCAGAGGCTCCCAGACAGCCCAGTCATTGCAGGAGGCAGTTACCATTCCAGTGAGGGAGCTCGGCACTGGAAGCTGGATCTACACCATACCCTGACCCTACCATGTTGGCTAGACATTGCACAACCTCCCCACTGAGCGTGGGCAAGGGTGCCTAGATATGAGCAGGAGGGATAGATACTGCCCTGGGGTGGGCAGATGGATTTAGCAATGCAGAGGAGGGAGCAAGAATGGGAATGAGATGCAAAATCTGTCCAGGCTGATGTGTATGCTGAGCTCTTCTCTCTCCTCGGTCACAGTCAAGGGAATCCTGAGGGATCTGACTGCTCTTCACCACTGTAGTTGAAATTATAAATTTCCTGGTCTGTCTGCATGCACCAATGAAGGCTCTGCAGTGCATTTCCTGGCAGGGCACACCAGCAAACTGAGCTAATTGTTGTAATTATCCACCATTGGGCTTCCATTGATCTCCCTTGAAGGGTGTTAATCAGCACGGTGCTGTCGTTAGCTCTCCATTTTGCAAAAGAAGTGACTGGCAGCTGGCAAGATGCACCCTGACAGCAAGGAGGGTTCATGACACGGGAACTGGAGCTGAGCAGGGGCATGTTCTGGGATGCACCAAAGAAGCATTTATTGCTCTCTTCCTTTACAGCAAACAGCATTGCCAGAGGCGTTGCATTGCTCAGCAGACTCAGAAAGGCAACTGCATGTGTTGAGTTGACGCTGACAGCAGTTGCCCACTGACCCGTCCTACAGCTGTGCGCATCCTTGCTAGTGTTCAGGCCCAACAGCCTTCTGCATTGCCCTTTGCAGTTGAGTATGGGAGGATGGAGGGTGAAAGTCAGCAAAGAAAACACACGCTCTGATCTGAATGTGCCTCCAGAGGAACATTCAATGTAGTGGCTGAGCAACACCCTAACGCCACACTCGTTATGCAAATCCATAAGTAGACTAAGCTCCAGCTTCGATAGGAATGATGTCTCTTGCTAGACCCTAAAAGGCAGTCTGAGGAATGGCACAGCAAGACATTTGGGTGGTGGGAGCATGTCCATGCTCCTGCAGAGCCGTGGCCCAGGTGTGCAGCCTGTACTCCTCCTGCTCAGGTTATTTCAGCAGTGCTGCCGCTTTCTCGTGCTCCTGAAGGTGATTTTCATGGTTAGTAATGAAGTCAACAGACTGTTCACTTTGGATGACTTTGCAAGCTCTTTCTCTGATGGTGAGTGGACCAGCCTGTCCACATTTCTTCGTAAAGTCCCTTCATGTAGCATGAAAAAAGCAGCAGTTTTTAAGCCTAAACCTGCTGACTTTCATGGCATATCTTGTAAGTCTTGAAGAGGTGAGAACCTGAAGACCTAAAGGTTTGCAGTCACACAAACCTGAAGCCCCAGATGGAGTCCTTCAAATCCATCTATGTAACTCATGTAACTCATGTCACCAGCTTAGCACAAGGACCTGTCCCAGTGCTGGAAACGTCCAGCCCCATGCTGGACATGGGCTACGTAAGGAATTCCTGTCTTCCTTGGCTCAGATCTGGCATGNTAGCACAAGGACCTGTCCCAGTGCTGTGGGGCAGCCCATGTCCAGCCCCATCCTGGACATGGGCTACGTAAGGAACTCCTGCCTTCCTTGGCTCAGATCTGGCATGCCCAGAGGTCTGGCACCTACGTAGAAAGGACCTGAAGAACAGAAGAAGTTTAGGGCTGATTGGAGAAGCCAGCAGGGAATTTGCTCACTCCTGGGTCAAGAAATGAAGAGGAGGTGAGGCCTCGTGCTCCCAGTAGCTCACCTCCCACAGCTCTGGGGCCACACTCAGCGTTAGATGCCAGGCTCTCAGCAGCCTCCATGAAATTGCCTGTATCACTTTATTCTCACATCAAAAACACGTTTAGCACCGAGGCCAAGGAGAGAAATTTCCTCAGCGGATTAGGAGAGCCCATTCTCACTGTCCCTGGTAGACGATTCTCCTCCGGGATCAGCTGGGGGGGCTGCAGGCGTGTGCCTGCGCCCCGTGCAGCTTTAACGCAGCCCAGTCCGCAGTGATGCGTGGCCGGCTCGTGCTTAGCAGTCATTTTTATTCCAGAAGGAGCAGGGGATAAATTGTTGGCAGCGAGCGGCGTGGAGCGGTTTTATGTGTTGTCTGTGCCTTACCGTGACAGCACCGAGTTCTCCTGCGAAGCCTGTCCTGAATCTGGGGGGGGGTTAGACCATGTGCGGGGCACTGACGTCAGAACGGTCAGTGGCTTTGTAAAGGAGAAGGGAGAGGCTTGCCAAGTGCAGGAATAGGTTTGCCTTCTTGTGGAGCTCCAGCGGGGCCCCAGACGTGCTAAAAGCGGGTGGCGATGCAGTGGGAGGTGTGGAGGAGTTTGTGTCTGCTGACGGCAGGGCTGTGCCCCACCTCCCTTGCTCCTCGGTGGGCTGCCGGCGAGCGTGGGCGCGCCGTGTCACAGCTGTGTGTTCATTGCAGATATCAACATGGCCGGGGAACCCAAACCTAACAGACCTAAAGGGCTGAAGAGAGCAGCCTCTGCGTTGTACAGGTAGGTCTCCACCTCGCCACCTCCCTGTGATGAGGTCTCCAGGCTGGTATTTGCCCTCTGTCTGGGGCCGATTTTCACACCCCCCCCCAGGCTACTGCCCTGAGCTCCCTGGTCCCTACCCTAGGCAGCCGCGGGCTGCTGCTGCACGTTCAGATCTTCTCCCATGGGCTTCTTGGCCTTTGCAATGGCCCTCAGTTGCTAGGCTGCAGGGAGGAGAGCCAGCAAGAGGCATGAGCAGCACACACAACGTTGGCCAATGCCAACCCAAGGCTGTGGGACTCTGCCTGAGCATGGTCCAACCTCCGAACGGTGTTGGACCTGGAGATCATCGGAGAAAAGCAGACAGTACCGGAGGTCTTGAAAGAGGTGTAGCAAGAAGAGCACTCCTCTCCAGCCCCAGCTCCTCCAGCTAGGGAGTAGGAGTGGGGCATACGTTGGGGGAGAACAGGGAACAGGGAAAATATAGGGAAAGACACTGGAGAAAGGGCAAGAGAAAAATGACAGGGAAAGGGCACGAAGAAAGGACGGAAGGGGGAAGCCCTTGGGGCGACAGCTGGAGATGAGCCAAGGAGGAGGCCAGGGAATCCCCAAGGGAGCCTGTGGTGCAGAGCAGTGACCGAGGGATCAAAGGAACGGGAGGGACAAGTGGGACATGGAGTAGGTCTGTGGGGGTTGTAGGGTGTTACAGATGTCACTGCTGCCAGCTCTGGAGTCTTTATCAAGATTTTCACAAGAACTGAAGAATTTAATTTAAGCCCCAGAGTCTGGAGTCATGGGAATATGGGGGAAAGTCTTTAAGATCTTGCTCCTGAGGTTGCAGAAGGGAAGACTTGAAAAGGTATTTGGACAGTAGTCTGCAGGTTTCAAGGACCCCCAAACAAATAACAAGGTCCCAAAATGTGTTTTATTTATAAATTCTCATTATTTTTATGCCAGTCTCATGGTACGGAGACTTGGGCACTGAGTTAGGATTTAGAAGGTGTGATGTTGGGAAGAAAAGACTAAAGTCATTATAAGGGTTATAGGGGGGTATAATAAAAAAGGAAATCACAATAGAATTGTAGCTTTTTCTTCAAAAGGAAAAAAAAAAGAGTGAGAGGGATGAAGAAAAATGAAAAAAACCTGTGATTCAGACTCAGCCACGCAGTCCAACACCAGTGTGGTATGAAGTGGCAAACCTCAGTGGTGGCAACGCTCTTCTGGCATAAGCAAACACACCAGAGCTTCAGCAGCCTTCCCACCCCACCCCACCCAAGGCATCTGTGGAGACCTTCCCCACGACTCAGCTGAGCTCCTCCTTTGCAGCTTTCACCAGGCAAATTTTTCCTCGCACCTTGGGCCAGCTTGGCCCTTCACCAGAACTTGGCCCTCTGGATTCACAGGGGACACCAGTCGAGGGGGAGTGGACTCTGTGCATTACCCATGCTGATGTATGGAAATAGAGATGGCACAAATCCTTCTGTTTAGCTGCACGTACAGTGCTTACGTGGTGCTGGTGGCCATAATGCTGCTCAATTCATTCCATACATCTTGCAATAAAGAGGATTTCGCTTACTCTTCCTCCATGCCTTGACCACTAATCCATTTCTGTGGAAATGACCAATATTTCAGGCTGCCATGTAGATGAAGAGAGAGCGAATGGGAGATGTTTGCTTCCTCCCACAAATATGGGTATGCTAAAATACGGGCCAGAGAACTACACTGCTCTGAGCTTCAGCAATATTTCATCCCAGATTGGTGACAGATTTAAACTTTGCCATCTGGACTAGCTGAAATGACGATATCTCACAGAAAGCAGGGGATCCAG
The DNA here is from genome assembly GCA_013399095.1 of Psophia crepitans. Classification (NCBI taxonomy): domain Eukaryota; kingdom Metazoa; phylum Chordata; class Aves; order Gruiformes; family Psophiidae; genus Psophia; species Psophia crepitans. The sequence continues at coordinate 239,435 of VWZZ01004743.1, forward strand.
GTTTGCAGTGAGCCGTGGTTATAGCTTCCCTAACCATCATAAATTTTTCTAAATGTTAGACTTCAAAAATCACAGCACTATAATTTATAGAAATGCTGCGTTAAACACATAAGATCATTTCAAAGGTTGGGTTTTACTTTGTCTCACTCCAAGTCTGAATGAGGGGGTCAAGGGGAAGGGAAGGGGAAGGCAAATCTCATTTTGGACATAGAGGAAACAATAGTCATGACAGTCTTACTTGATCCACCAGCCCGGGGGGGTAGCTGGGTTTTGAACAGAAATCCTGTGGCACGTAGCCTTCCATCTGCCTCCAACAGCTAAAACATACACCCAGGTTCATGCCATCACAAATTTTCTCAGGTCTCTCCACAAGAGGGACTTTGAGTTAGTGTAAAACCTTGGTGCCATCACTGCTCTCTCTGGATCTTCAGGGCCTCCCTCCCTCTGCCTCTGGCATTTGCCAGAGCATCCCTTTGCCCGTGGGAAGTCCCTTGGGTGCTCCTGCCTGGTACCCCGGGCACCGCTGCTGACCGCAGATGTGCCTGGAGATACTGAGTCAGTGAGCGTGGCTGGAAAATGAATTTGTATTTTGACCGTGTCCCCCAGGTATTCACATACTGTCTCACAATGGTTTGCTACCCAAAGGAGGCCTACAGGAAAGCTGGAGAGGGGCTGGTTGCAGGGCAGGGGGGCCAGGCCAAGGGGAAGGGCCTGAAGCTGCAGGGGGGGAGCTGGAGCTGAGCTGGGAGGCAGCAATCCTTCCCTGGGAGGGTGCTGAGGCCCTGGCACAGGGTGCCCCGAGAAGCTGTGGCTGCCCCTGGCTCCCTGGCAGTGCCCAAGGCCAGGTTGGATGGGGCTTTGGGCAGCCTGGGCTGGTGGGGGGTGTCCCTGCCCATGGCTGGAACTAGATGGACTGTGAGGTCCCTTCCCACCCAACCCATTCTATGAATCCTTTTTTTGCCTGCACAGCAAATGTCTGGACAGGATTTCCTGGGGCACTTGGGACCACGTTCAGGTCAGAGCCAGTGGTGCTGCTGTGCTGTGAGTTGGCTGCTCCTTGCCGTGGGCTGGCCAGGGAAATCGGCTCTGCCCCAGGGCTGTGGGTTCTGCCACTGCTGCACTTGACCTTTGGAGGCACAGATCTCTGCCCTTCCCTGTAACGCTGGTGCTAATGTTGCTCTGTAGCCCAAAAGGACAGTGAGGACAACCAAAACAAAACCAGCAAGAGCTACCCAGTGTCTGGTGGCTCAGTGGCCCAAGGAACTGTCTCCAAAATGGTGACAGGAACAAACCACCGCTGACGACAGATGCAAGTGGACGATGTTCCAGCTCAGCTGGCATCTGCATCCCTTGTTACACCCTTTACAATCCCTGCAGAAAGATGATGACAACCCATCTCCAAACAGATCCACGCCTCCCATGTCTCAGCAGCGGTGCTGGGCGCAATGACACCCTGACAAGCCCTGGTGCCAAATCCACACAGACAGGGCTGAGAAACAGCCACGGGGCAGGGGCGGCGGCGAGCAACGGTACCCAAAGCCGGCAGACCCAACACCAGCAGTGAGGATGTGCAGCTGGCCCAGCCTCCTGCAGCCCCTGCATCATGGAAATGCTGGGCTCCCTTCCCACGTTTCTCTCCCAGCTTTCCTCTACCTTGGCTATTTGCAGGAGGAAGGAACCTCACACCGGATACACAAGGTCTTAAAAGCTCACTATTTGATTAATGCCAGATTTTCCAAGTAGTCTTCCAGTGGGTTTTATTTCTACTGCTGCAATAATTAAGGTTGCGCAGCCATGAGAAGGGCACAGGCTGAGCGCGAGGTGTCACTTGTGATTGTCGGCGTGGGGCTGTCGGCCAGTAATTAAAAGCAGAGCCGCTCAAATGCACGTTTGCTCTTCAGGTACGTGCTCAGAAGTGGCACCACGGATGTAATGTAAAGGCAGCGCAAACAAACAATTGCCCCTCAGTTATGGATATTTGGATTTTGAGCCATTAACAAAAGGTATTTAATTACTAAAGCAAAACAAAGCAGAAGCCGTGCATCAGGAGGTGGAAGCGTCGTGGAAGCAGAAGTCTTCTGCTGCCTCTCGCTCTCATTGTCCCTGCGTTCTTTTTAAGGGCGCAATGTTACCAGCTGGTTGAAAAATGGCAAAAATTATTCCTGCACACCAAGGAAGCGCTGCCAGGTCACTGAGAAATGATCCGTCAGTCTCAGGAAGATTTACCCTACGTGGAGTGAAATTTTCAGGCCCACAGTGTCCAGATAAATCACTCACACTAAGGCACTCGCTTGTTATAGATTCTTTCCTGCGTTCACGTGGGAAGACCTGCCTTCTGCTCAACACCTTACTTTGAAGGATGCTGGTAAAAGCACCCAGCCACCACGTCCCTGGCGTTACCTGTAAAGCCGTGACCCAGCTGGCACGTTATAGCAGGGTCGTGCAGTGACGGACCTCAGCCTGCTGCCTGCCCTGAGGGCGGTCTCCTGGTCAGCAGGTCCTGAAAGGGGTCCTGCCAGAGGCTGAGATCAGACTGTTGGCCATCCCACACCACACTCAGTCTGAGGGTGGATTCATCTCAAGTCAGTTCAGCCCTCTGTGCTGTCAGGGCTTCTAGGGGGGTCTCGTTGTCTGGACTCACTTTATGCTTGCTGGATAAAAAAAACCACACAGTTCTTCACCTGGCAGTATGTTAGATGTCTGCCTTTGGATGTGATGGGCCGTGACCTGGTGCTGCCTCTTCCCCACTGGCTTGGATTTCTCTCTTTACATTCCCAGTGTCTGAAGCCAAGTGAGATGAATCCCACTGTTTTTGGGAAGTCAGGATCAGCTCCCCAGGATGATCGTGCCCCTAATTCCTTTTGAAATGGGTGGAAGTGTCTCTTGAGCGTTGGGGGCCAGGGTAGCAGTAACATCCCCACCCACTTGCTTTTCAGTCACAAATATTAGTAGACGCTCTTGGACCCATTGCCCTGCAGATCAAGCAGGTTGTAAGCCAACTCCACTGCCTCTGTAAACAAGCAGCACCAATGGGCCAGTAGTGATTTCCACCAGAAAAACACAAGGCTGCCCAGCTTTGCTCACACATTCATAGAATCATAGAACCATGGACTGGGTTGGGTGGGAAGGGACCTCACAGCCCACCCAGTGCCACCCCCTGCCATGGGCAGGGTCACCCCCCACCAGCCCAGGGTGCCCAAAGCCCCATCCAACCTGGCCTTGGGCACTGCCAGGGAGCCAGGGGCAGCCACAGCTTCTCGGGGCACCCTGTGCCAGGGCCTCAGCACCCTCCCAGGGAAGGATTGCTGCCTCCCAGCTCAGCTCCAGCTCCCCTCTGTCAGTTCAAACCCATCCCCCTTGTCCTGTCACTGCACGAATTCCCTACTGCGAATAGTGTGATAACATCTACAGGGTTTATTAGCCACTTCGTATACCAGACTGCTGTTTTGACTAGTCTTGAAAAAGGCTTAGGGCTTCACCTGAGGTTTTAGACTTCCCCATACTTCTCCAGTCCACACCAGGTTGGATCTACAGATACTTGAGGCCAGGCATCGTCCTGTTGGTGCTGTAGCATAGCCCTGGGGTGAGGTGGGGGTGCCCAAATGCTGCAGGGTTGGTGATGTAGATGAAGGGTGCCCACACCTTTGAGGGCTTCACCCTTTGTTCATAGATGCACGGCTTTGCCCTTGACAGCCCTGGCAGCAGCGGGGCAGTGCCCATGCGATGGGGTTGGAGCTGCAGCTTGTCTCCATCCCCATCTCTCCAGGGAGCTGGCCATGTGTGGAGCCCCTGGTGTCCACAGCTCTACCAACGGGGTTCCCACCGGGGAGCGAAGGCTTGGAAGAGAAGCTGGCTCAGACCAGGAGTGTGACTAGAACAAGGAGCACAGGTGTTTCAAAGCTTTGTCAAATGCCCCCAAGTTTTGTGTTGTTTATGAGTAAATGGCCTAAAGCTGCCTCTTGGTCTCCAAGCTACAGTGAGCTGCCCAGCAAGAGCAGGAGCCCGTGGAGGGAGTTGTTTTGCCGTGAAAAAAGACACTGGTTCATCTCATTTGGAGTCCTTGAGCCACAGGGCTTCTCTTGCCTGTGGCTACAGGGAACGTTGGCTTCAGGGCCCTGCTGGAGCTAGCCAGAACCGCCCTCTCAGGATTGAGGAATACTACAAAATTGTAGCAATTTCATTTAAGTTGCATCTAAGTTGATCTCTGCTCCCCAGACTCAGTCATCGCTTTAAATGTGGACATCCCCACAAGGTGTTTACGGACATTTCTCCCCACCCCAGTTTGTAGGTTTTAATCCACTTGTACATCTTCTTGCTCCACCTTGAGATAACCAGGTTAACACCCTGCTGCCACCATCACCCTGTCCAGGGCGTTCAGCCCTTCCCAATCTTTCTCAGCCCCCTGTCCCTGCAGACACTTGCAGCCAGGAGGACGAGCGTGCACATCCTGCCGGGTGGAAGGACAGGGGCTGCCCTATGGAGGAGGAATAAATAAAGGACCTGGGAAGCTCAGCAGGCAGTGAGGGAGTAATAATAATAAATTGCCAGCACTATTAACCTGTGCCACCCTGACTCTGTCTCTGCAGCGGCTATGACTTCGACTATGACTATTACAGAGACGACTTCTATGACAGGTGAGCAGGGGAGGCATCAGCCAAAGGGGTTTTCTGTGGGGTAAGATCTTCCCTGCAGTGCAGCTCCTGCCGTGGGGAGCGAGGTGGGGTGCAGGGAGGCCCAGCCCAGTGTGGGGGGGTTCACTGGCCAGGCTGTGTCCCTGCTCGCCGCTGGTGCTGCTTGGGTTCCAGCTGTGGCACCCAATTGCTGGCTCAGCAGGGCTGGGGGTGCTGCAGGGCTGCTCAGCCCCCCTGCCCTTCCCCCCCACTCCAGGCTCTTTGAGTACCGCGGCCGAGTCTCTCCGGTGCCCAGGGTGGTTCCTGTGAAGCGGCCACGGGTCACCATCCCCCTCGTGCGGCGCGTGAAGGCGACACTCCCCGTCAAGCTCTTCGCCAGGTCGGCTGCCATTGCCAACAGTTCGGCCAAGCTGAAGTGTGAGTATTTGTAGGGGGTGCAGTGGGACGGTGTGGAGACTGGTGTGCACATGGACCTCCCATCCCCAAGTATCCACCCACAGGGCCAGATGCTTCCAGAGAAAACCTTAAAAACCCCAAAACATCTGGAAACAAACAGCCCGGGCAAGAGCCTTTCAGATGCCCGCAGGCTGCAAATGCACCAGTCTGATGAGAGAACTGGGACTGTTTAGTCTGGAGAAGAGGAAGCTCAGGGGAGACCTTATTGCCCTCTACAACTACCTGAAAGGGAGTTGTGGTGAGCTGGGGGTCGGCCTCTTCTCGCAGATAACTAGTGACAGGACAAGGGGAAATGGCTGCAAGTTGGGCCAGGGGAGGTTCAGGTTGGAGATGAGGAGAAATTTCTTCTGGGAAAGGGTGGTCGGGCATTGGAATGGGTTGCCCAGGGAGGTGGGGGAGTCACCATCCCTGAGGGTGTTTAAGGAAAGGTTGGATGTGGTACTTAGGGACGTGGTTTAGTGGGTAATAAGTGGTGGGGGGATGGTTGGACTGGATGATCCTGGAGGTCTCTTCCAACCTGAATGATTCTATGCAGCAGAGGAAGGTGCAAGTACAACTAAGCGTGCCAAAGCCGGGTGTCAGCCTCACAACATGCCTGGTCAACAGACACGCAGGCTTTTTTTTTGGGTGCATGAGATCACCTGCAGCCCCCTCCCGGCTTTCCCTGACGGTGCCATAACAGGCAGCAGGGCAGCACGGGCTTGCGGTGGAGGAGGGTGCGATGCTGCTCCATGCAGAGCCATGGTCTCCTCGCCTGCCCACCAAGCCCCTGTTAGCTGTGCAGGATGCCCCGCACACCACTCACCGCGGCTCCTTCCAGCACAGACAAGCTCAGATGCGCCACGCAGCGAGGCGTGAGCATCACCGCACATTGATCCCCAGGGACGCGAGGAGGACGTTTCAGCATGAGGTTTGTAGTTGACTTCACCTGCTCAGCGAGGTGACTTGGGGCAGGCAGAGGGGTGAGGCAGGTGCCTCGGGTTCTCGGCAGGGCACCAAATGTCTTTTTTTTTTTTCCTTCTTCAAGTGAAGTGCAGTGAGCTGCAAACAATCAAAACTGAGCTGACGCAGATCAAATCCAACATTGATGCTCTCCTGGGCCGGCTGGAGCAGATCGCTGAAGAACAGAAGCTGTCCGCAGGTCAGTTGGGTGCGTGCTGATGCCTCGGGGCCGGTCCGAGTGCGGGGAGGCACCCTGCAGAGCTGGCCTTGAAACCAGTGCGGCTCAGAGCATCCTCTGGGCTCTGATGGTGAAGCGTTGACCCCCAGGTTCCAGGGTGGATTCACAGGCCAAAACTACATCCCAAAATTCCTCAAATTAGGGAATTGGGGTTTAGAATGATGAAATTATTTTTTCTTTTGTGATATAGTTTGTATTTTTTTAGTTTGCTTTTTTGTTCTATTATTCTATTTCTATTCTATTCTATCTGCCTCCCACGCTCACTCCAGAGACACGCAGAACGATGACCTGCTCTGCCCTCTCCAGGGTTGCTTTCAGGCAGCTTCCTCAAAATCAGCAAAACTTCCCATTGCAGGGAAAAAAAAAACATCACAACAAAACCAGATCCATTATTTACCTACCAACTGAATTTTGAGGCCCACTGGATTAGTGTCATCAGGCTCCAAACGTTGCCTCCCCCAGCCCCTGATGGTTTGGGTCTTGTTCTCGCAGATGTACGGAAGAAGGTGGATGGCAACAAAAGCGAAATCTCGCAGGAAGACACGGCATCAGAGGCAGAGGTCAACACGGAGGAGCCGCTGAACGGGGACGAGGGTGAGGAAGAGGGTCTCGCACGGGATGAGTGTGAAGACGAACTGGTAAGAGAGTTTGGGTAATACATCCCTCCAGCCAAAGGAGGGCAGTAATCAACCATGGTTTTACTGGAACTTACTAAATCCCCAGAAAAATCATTTTCCCTTCCTTAATAGAAATCGTTGTATTTAAATCCCATGATTGTTCACAGCTTGCTCTTTCAAACTGTTCTGCTGCTTGCAAAAACTTTGACCTATCAGATGTACGTGGAGACACTGAAGAAACGTGGTTGGCTCTTGAAATTTGGACCACATTTATCCTTGATTTTACAACTGTTAATTAATAGTTAAAATTCCCAAGCAATTCTTCAGATGGATTGAAGCATATGGCAAAGATCGGCCATGTTGGATGGGCAGCATGCATTTCATCTGGACAGACACCAAATGGCATAAACCTGGTTGTAAGCTCTGAGGAAGCCACCAGCAGTGTGCCACATCCACAGCGAGGGCAGCACTCAAGCGTGGCAGGCCTGTAGGCAACAAAGGTGGGGAAGGGTCTAGAGGGGAAGACATATGAGGAGAGGCTGAAGGCCCTTGGCTTGTTCAGGCTGGAGAAGAGGAGACTGAGGGCAGAGCTCACAGTGGCCTACAGCTGAGGGTCAGCTTCTTCTCACAGATAACTAGTGACAGGACAAGGGGGAACGGCTGCAAGTTGCGCCAGGGGAGGTTCAGGTTGGAGATGAGGAGAAATTTCTTCTGGGAAAGGGTGGTCGGGCATTGGAACGGGTTGCCCAGGGAGGTGGGGGAGTCACCGTCCCTGCGGGTGTTTAAGGAAAGGTTGGATGTGGTACTTAGGGACACGGTTTAGTGGGGAATAGGTGGGGGGGGGGACGGTTGTTCTAGATGATCCTTGAGGCCTCTTCCAACCTTAATGATTCTATGATTCTGTGACAGCCCTGGTTGCTGCCTCTTCCACAGGACCGCACCCTGGACGCTGGGCTGGCTGGCACAGCTCTCCTGCAGAGGCTTGGGGCATGGTGGGGCAGGCTCTGAGCCTGTACTGAGTGTCCTCTGCAACAGCTCCGCTCCTTCCCCACCCTGGCACCGGTGGCAGCAGAAGTGAGGATGAAGCTCAGCATCCCTTTCTTCTTCCTCACCCCATCATCGCTGGAGTGACTGCACGGCATTACACCCGTGTGGCGCTCTTCCTACAGCCAAAAAGCTCCTCTAATTCAAAGCACCTCCCAGCTCATCATACTTTTCTGCTCTGCCCCACCTCAGTCATGATGGATGAGGGATCTGAAGGGGGTCTTTCAGCTGTTTCGGTTTCTGGGGCCTCATAGCTGAAGTCTGTGACTTCTGCTAAATCTTAAGAAGAGGTGATTAAGGGGGGACACTGTAACAGATGCTATAAAGAAGAAAGGCAAAAGGTGGCCTCCATCTCTCTGTCAATTAGGATAAGGAAGGCCAGGTTTGAATTACATCACGGGAAACAGATGGTAGAAATTAGGGGGAAACTTGCTGATGCTAATGATGATAAAGCAGCACAAAGCCTGTCAACAAAAAATGTGGACTTTTCTGCCATTAGTGGGTCAAGAAAACAGAGTAGACAGACTCTGGCAATGATTTAAGAGGAGCTGGTGTTCATTAAGAGTAGGTGAACAAGATGACTATTTCAGCTTCCTTCCGTCTTTTCTGTAACTCTCTGGTCCTAAAGTGGCACTGAGATCAGAAATATTTTAGTGCCAACATCAGACAGGCTCACGTGTGCTCAGCATGGGGCAGGTTAATGTGTGCAGTCCATCTGCAGGGATGTTCTTTTAAACACTGCAAGGTGACTCATAGAGGCCAACCTTTATGTTTTGCTCCTGACCTTAAACACGGAACAGGTTTTAAGTCATTCCAGTTCCTGGGGAGTGACTCATTCCCACGTCTCTTTGGCTTACACGTGTTCGTGTAGCCCTCACCACCTGCCATCCATGGACATGGTACCCACATCGGTCCCCAAAAACATTACCTACCTTTGGCTCTCAGGGACAGTGGTGTCGTGGGAGAAAAGTCAGAGGTCACTCAGATATGACGTAATAGTTTATTGAGTTCTAATCAGTAAATTTAGGTATGTAAAATGTTTGATAAGTACAGGTGGATGGGTGGTCAGTACTCCACACTTAGTATGGGATACAAAGATTATCATGAAAGCTTATTATATGAATCTTAAATGCATGCAAAAAAATGTCACTTACCAACCAGTCGATGGCTGGTGTCAGGTAAGGGATCTCTCAGCCTCACGGCATAACTCAAGAGGAGATCTCCACTGCCCAGCCAGCTGCTGGAAGGAATGCTCAACAGGCCCTGATGGGTGCCAAAATGTATAGCGTGAAGTGGTTGATTCATACTCAGATTTTCTGCTGTGTTCATGCAGGTTCAGCTGCTCATCAGCCCGGTCTCCAGCCACACTGTTTGGTGGGGGTTGTTTGCTTTGTTTTGGTGCTGGGTTCTCACTGATTGCCTCACACAACAGGATTAACTTTGCTTAGGCTTATCGCTGACCATCTGCCCGGACCAAAGTGCAGTTAGTTCAAACAGGAGGAGCGTATCCCTCACAAGTGGGGAAGACAGTTTATGCAAGGCAGGAACCAGACCTGCCAACGCTTGGGCAGTACCCAGCACAGAGGCTTCTCTGCCGTGAACCTCTTCCCCGTGGTGACAAGTGGAGAAGATCCAACTGGACTTGGGTCTAGGTCCCACCTATACCTTGTGGATGTCTCGTAGGGATGAGCAGGCCTGAGCATCCCTATTCAGAGGGGAGTTCACTGCACCAGAGCTCATGTGAGAACACTACGGCTCAGCAGAGTGGTGCTTCACACTGGTGGTAGCCCCAGCTGGGTTTAGATCCCAAGGGAGCAGTTTAGATCCCAAGGGAGTCAGGCACACAATTCCCATTGAAAGTCAACAGGAACTGGGCAAACGCTTCCTTTGAGCCCCACTTCCAGTGCAAAGTTGGGTGCCCTGGTTTCGTGCACAAATCTCTCCTTGGCCTTGGTGAAGTTTCCAACCTCACCTGGGGAAATCAAGTCCAAAACGCATGCTGCAGCCCACAGGCAGAAAGACGAAGCGGGGCACCCTCCCAGCATGAGTTTGTGCCCTTTCCAAAGCGGGTGAGCAAGGAAGAAGCTCTGCAGAGGAAGGATAAAGTAGATAATGCTTCATTCCCACACGCTCTGCCACTAGGCTCAGGGACCTGGGCGGCCAGAAGACAGACTGGACCAGTGAAAACCAAAAAGAAACAAAAAGTATGGAGTGGCTTGGCCTTTTCCATGTGCTTTGTCACTACGTCCCTTGGTCCCCTGCCCCTTGGAGCAGTGAGCTTACACTTTCCTTTGCCTTCCTTTTGCTGCTAGCATACCTACAGATGCACTTCTAACTCCATCACTGCACACTGGAGGGATGACTCTGTATTCCTCCTGAGTGGCTCAGCTCTGCTTTCCATCTTCTAGGTTCTGCCTTGTCACACAGGAAGAAGCTCAGTTGAGAGCTTGCTGTTCATCCATGCTGGCCACACCTGCCAACTGGCATCAGAACGGACCATTCTTGTGCTTTGAGACAGGTGTCCTTGAAGATGACCCAAATGACCTGGTCTCCTTGGCCTCCAAAACAGTCTCCCATGGGATTTTGCCAAGCAGATCCCTGAACAACCCAAAATCTGTTCTTTTAAGTTCAGGGATTTGATTCTGCTCTTTATCTTGGTCTCTTCTCTCAGGATACTCAGCTTCACAGTTCCACTGCAGCCAAGACTTCTGTCCATCTTTATGTCTTTGACCAGTTCTTCCTAGGTCATGAGTAACAGTCCAGAAGAATGTCTCCCCTGGCCAGATGGTCAGTCAGATGTCTCCGACTCCAGAAATCTCCTTGGTTGCTTGCATGCAGCCCTGCTGCCCTCCCACCAGCTGCCAGGGTGGTTGAAGTCCCCCAGGAATACAAGGGCCTGCAACTAGGTGGCTTCCTCCAGCCATCCAGAGGAGATTTCATATCAGGTGGTCTGTAGCAGATGCCTGCCATGATGTCACCCACTCTGGTCTGTCCCCTCATCCTCACCCACAAGCTCTTGGCTGACTCATCAGCTGTTCCAAGGCAAATCCCTGTGCATCTGGGCTATTCCTTTGCCCAGAGCACGTGCCACCTCACCTGGCTTTCCTGAAGAGCGTGTTTCCCTCACGCTACCTGCTCTGTAATTGCAGAGAAGGAGCCTTTGTTCTGTTGCCAGAAGTCATAAGCCTCCAGACTTCCCTCTCCTGTGTCTCTCCATCCTCCAGCTGCCCCCTCGGCATGCATCGCAGTCCTGAGGCTTTTTCCCCGCAGGGTCTCTGCAGAGACCCTGTTGGTCTCCCTGATTGTGAAAACCTATTTATCACCCCCAGCGGCCGGTAAACCAGCCTGCTGCTAACCGGGTTGGGACTGGGCTGCCGTGCCTGGCCTTTCAGATTACCTAGCACCCCCTGCAGACATCTCCTGGCTCCGTTTCCATCACATTCACCACAAGGTTTGGCCTGTGCAGGAGATAAAATACCAGTGCTGAGCACAGAACTCCTTTAATGGTTCTGCACTGCGGAAGGGCTCCAGGAGGGGGACATCCGCACGCCGTGCGTTGAAAACTACGGCTGCGCGGGGAGCGGTTCAGCACGCCGGCACTGTTATTGTGGCCTTTGGAGTGATGAGTATGATGGGTGTTATCACTCTGGATGATGAGTTCTGCTGCAAACTGGGACCAGTTTCTGTGTTCAACAGCAGACTCGTTACATCGAGCGTAATTTGCCATTGTGGACTAACAGCAGTGGGCAGCTCCAGGAACGTGGGAACGCCCGTTGCCTGGTGCAGGCCATTCCTGGGTCCAGCATTAACTTCGTACAGCGTTGCAAGGCGTGAGCTGTGCAAGCACACGCTGTAAACTTTATGGAAGTGCTGAGCACGGACTTCAGCTGACCATGCAGAAATTAAGCATCCAGTCTGAGCATGGCAGCTCATGCCACAGGCTCAAGACATGGGACATGCCCACTGGAGGTGCAGACTCCGATACAGCCCAGACACCTGGCTTTACACAAGGGAGGGGGGGCTTACTGTCACCCCAGTCCCTCTGAGGTTCAGCAGGAACCAAACTGCAGAATCCAAGAGGGAATCACACATCCCAGGCCTGTTGGGAAGAGCCCTTCCAGAATAAGGAGCCAGAGGAAATTTTTGGGTTTGTCTGGGACCGTGTCTGCCAGAAACCACAGCCACGGCACCCGGTGTCCCCATCGAGGTGTGCTTTGTAGCTCCTGCACCACGCTGAGCAACCTGACACGGCTCGCATGGTACCAGCTGGTGGCTGCATGTGAGGTGTCACGGTGTCCCAGGAGAGGCACGTGGTGATTTACTGTTTCTGGTTCCCTTTTCCCTTCAGGAGAACAGCCATTACACAGATGTGGAGGATGCCAGACTACAGTAACCAGGTACAGCTCACACACTGCTTTTTAGAGGTTGATTCTGAGCCAAAGCTTTCATTCCATGCGTGTTGAGGTGGGGGAACTGCTGCTGCAGAAGATGCTCTTTCCCACTGGTCCTCTGTGTTCTCCTAGCACTGAGCCTGGCTGCTCAGCTGGGTCACTGATCAGCCCCTCACTCCCTTTCCTAAACCACAGATCTTTGATGTTCAAGGAAAATGATGTACCTTTCTTTGCTCTCTCCTCTCCTTGCAGCCCATCCAGAACAGCAGTGAGCAACAGTGTGAGGAAAGCACGAGGCTAAACCCTGTCTTGGCACGTTGAGCCAGACAGGCTGAATCGAAGTGCTGCTGTCATCTCCACCTGGCATTCAAAAGGGGAAACACGGCCCGACATCTTCCATCCATCTGTAAAGCAACGACAAAGAAAACTCATCATCCCAGTGAATCCCCACTCCCCCTGCCATGGATTCAGAGCCCTGCAGCCAGCAGAGGCAGGAACCAGACCCTGCGCAATCCGTAACCATCGCTGACTGGATAACGGGAGAGCAGCTGTGTCACCGAATGAGTCAGGGCTTTTTGTAAGAGAGGAGGGGGGGGCTAAGCCGAACCCAATAAAGACATTTTTCCCAAGACAGGTGAGAGCCAGAGCATTTGCTGACGGGAGGAAAAGTACTGTCTCAGTTTGGACGCTTTGGGTTCTCACACTAAAGGTCACACTGAGGGTGTGGGGTGAGCTGTCCTGCCAGAACGGTCACCTCCTGTCGAGTCTCTTTTGCGCCACGAGCTGCTGCGGGTACACGGTCACTTCCAGGTGGAAAGGGGTTGGTGCTGGTGCGTGTGCTGTGCTCTCTGCAGCTGCTTGAAGAGAGGAAGGGGAAAGGAAGTTGTGTGCAGGAAAGCAAGTGATCCCGAGCAGAAGAAACAAAGCAGATGTCATCTTCAGTGCTTTGGTCTCCTTGTTCTCCACTGGGAAGCCACTATGTAAAGGCTGAGGAAGTCTCTGCAGAGTGAGGCGGTGCAAGCACGTGTGGATGAGACCAGTTCTTGGACCAGCTGCTCCCTGGAAGGGATGTAATCCACCTTCTCCAGCGCCAGAGACATCAGTCCCTTCGCCACAGTGCTCACGTCTCCTGTGGCCCCAGCCTCGCTGGGTCTTCACTCCGACCTGTACGCCAGGAGAGCGGCGCAACAGCTCCTGCCCCGACTGCGAAGGCTGCGGTCCCTCACCAGCCTGACGGGTCTGCGCAGCGTGACAACTTGCCTGAGCATAACGAGACTGGTAACAGTGAATACCCCGAGCACGATGCATGCGGGTGTGCAAGCACCTCCCCTGCCTACCCAGACTGAAGCTGCTGTTGGCCCATGCCACGTCCTGCGAGCAGAGGGCTGCAGTGGCCAGCGTGCGGCTTGTCGTGGGAACCCCTTACCTCGCAACACCCGAGAGGTCTCTCAGCCTTTCTCGTCTTGTTCGTTCCTCCTTCGTGGGCTTATCCAGTTTTTCTGGGGTCGGGGGTAGATGGGACTGAAACTCACGCAGCACTTTATTCAGATCAGCCGTGTCCTGCCCATCTTCCCTGTTCCCCTCCAAAACACACACCCGCATCAGTGCTTTGAATCCAGAACGGTGCCCACAGCTTCTCCTTGGTCAAACCCTCCCACAGACCCCGTGGCTCCCCAGGTCGTATAGAGTGCTCTGAAAGGGGACTCCTGCTTTCTGCTCCAGCTCAAAGCCAGACCTCACCTGGAGCATCTCTTTTTGAAGGGTGAAGGGGAAAACAAGTGCCGGGGGCCACGCGTCCCTCCCCTGAGGACCATCCCGGAGCAAGCATGGCTCTTGAAGCACAATGTTTTATTTGCATTTCTTAGTTTCAAATAATTCATGAGGGATTTAAAGGGACAACCGTGCTTTCCCATACCTTTTTCCGGTTCCTGTACAATTTATCCATTGTGTTGTACTGAGCCGTTGTAGAGCTGTTCTCTAGGCTTTGAGAGATGAGCTGCAGTTTTTGCTATGAACTGACTGTGATGCTGATGTTTGGGAGAAAGGTGACCTTGTACATACAATCCTGTATAATAAAAGAAAGAAATCTAATTCGCTTTCGCTCTCTTCTCTCTCTGCCATACACACACAGACACACTTTTCCCCCTCTACCTCAGCCAAGCAAGTCTTCTCTCCCTTTCTAAGCTTCAGTTCTGCCCACAGGATTTGCTTTCCTTTACACAAGGTATGTCCCACTGGGCTGAGCAAAACATCTGGGGCTTCACAGAGGCTCTGGGACTTTTCCTCTGGAGGCCTGGAAACTGTTGATATAGGAGAGCAGGGAACAAATCCAGAGCATCAGTCTCTGGACTTTGCACAGGTCCAGCTCATAACAGAGTGGAAAAATGAGGCTGCTCTGCTGGTTTGCACAAGCCACCGGTGCTAGTAAATGCTCCTTTAGCGCAACATCTTCCAGATGTCTCCCCAGTCCCTCGGCAGAGCAAAGCTCACACCATGCTGCCAGCTGTGCACATATTCACTGGAGTAATCATCCAAACCCTGGCACGTGTGGCACCTGAGCTGTGTCTGGAGGGCCCCTGTGACCATGCAGCTACCACGCTTTCAGCGCTTTTTGTAGGTTTCCAGTCCTACCAAGTTGTCTGCCGAGTCCGGCCTGAGCCGCCATCCCAACTGGAGGGCAAAGCTGCCTCTTGCATCCATTCAAGTTCATGGTGTCTGGGGATGCTTGAACATCCATCCGTCCTGCACTGGTCACCAGTTCATTTAAGATGAGGAAAGCTGCATGGTCAGACGTGGATGGATGTCTGTGGCTGGGAAGAAGGAGGAAAGATGAGGAGGGGGAGAAAAAAATCCAAACCGGCTATCAAGGTCACAGTTGGCCCAACCTGAGGTCCGTTGAGCTGTGTACCTGGGCTCTGAGGGCAACCATGGCTCAGTGCTCGGAGGAGGTCACAGCGCTTCCATGCTCCAACCCCACCCCGAGTCCCTGCCTCACCGGCCAAATGCTGAGCCTGGCTGCGGGCTGGGGCCGAGTAATTGCAGCGTGGTGGAGCTCATCAGCTTCAGGCCATTAGAGCACAGTCGAGGTCTCCTAGCAAGGAACTGGTTTGACTTTATTAATAATTTTGGGGGAAGAGTGAGGGACTTTGGGAGCTCTTATGCAGCTCCTGATTGGGAATTAACTTTGCTGCTGGCTGTAGATAGGGCCTCAACAAAATGAGTTCTGGGGCTTTCATGCTCGTTGAGTTCTGTATGTGGCCACCCAGAAAATCTCTGCCTGAAGAGGCGAGGGCACAGCAGTGAGTGGCAAAGGGCACGCACCCCTCACACCACCCCTTCCACCCCTTAAGGCCATCAAGCAGCTGTGAAGCTTCTTTCTGACTTCACAGGGTCCATCAAGAGAGGAGCAGAGGGAGAGGAGGTGTCACCTCTGAGCGCTGCTTTCCCAGGGATGGAGACGGAGGGATGGGGAAAGGCAGATGCCCACTGCAGGGGCACGAGGCACAGCAGCTGAGCTTGGGAGAAAGAGGCAAGTGGAAGCACACAGATTGTTAGTGTCTAAGGGCTCCAGAGCACTTATGGTGAACACGCGCAGAGTGCAAAGCCATCAGTGCTGTTTAAGTGTGCACCTGATCATGGTCAGCTCCTGTTCCCCGACTTCCCCATGCCACCTTTCCAAGCGTGAACACGCACAAGACATACAGCGTGGGGTGCTGCATGCTCAGAGCACAACACAGCACTTGAGCCACAGCCCATCCATCCTCATCCTCAACCCCAGCCCAAACCACTCTCTGCTGTCACAGGCGAACACACCGCAGTGAAGAGCAGAAGCCCCATTACTGGGCTTGTCCTAGTCAACAGGAAGGTGTGTGGTCCTCCCCAGGGCATTTTAATTATCCATGTCGTGAATAGATCCATCAGATCTCATTAGCTCTTGAATAAATACAAAGGGGTCCCACCTTCTCCATGATCCAGTTCCCCATAGAGTTGTTCCCTGTGAACTGTCCCTGCCCTGCTGGGTTGTGGGAAGGCGAGGGTTTGGCCAGTCTGTTCCCCTCAGCATCTCCCCCAGGGCGACACTTAATTCAACATCTGCACGTTCTGAAGAAAATCAACCAACATAAACTGAGCTGAACATACATGCTGTTTCCATCTTGTGAACTGGAAAAATAAAAAAAAAAAAGCTGTTGTGAAAGCCTCTCCCCACCACCCACAAAGGCAAGATCTCATTTCCCAGTGCCCTGGCCCTCACTTGGCTTCTCACATTTGCTGCTCTGCTTGTTGCCATCCCGTCTGCGTTCGGTGGCGACAGCAGCGCGGTTTTTGTTGGAAACAAAACCAAAGGCCTCGATCCCCGCTGGCTCACCTGCACCTCTGCAAAGGAAACACGAAATGTGTGAGGCTGCTGACACGCTTTGGGCTCTAATGTGCTGCTCTGGGTGGGAACAGCAGATGTGCAGGAAGTGTTGGTGCTCTGCTTTTCCGTACGCTGGCCTCAGCAGGGGTCAGAGCAATAGAGCAGGTTGCTCCAGCCCCAAATCTTCCTTTTATGTCCTTCTGGGCATGGGAAGATCTGTCAGGCCACAACGTCTGTAATCTTGCATTCAGTTTGAGTCAGGAGATGCAACAAATGTCCCCGGCTGACTTTAATAAATCCTATTAACTATAATGAGCATCACAGCTAAAGTCCATGCAGTGCTTTGGAAATACTCCAGTTATTGCAGCAGTAACAGGACTCATTCTTCAGGGACTTTGTAAAAGCCAGTTCTGGCTCTGTGAGAGTTCTCGTATCTCTCCTGCATTGTCTTCCCATTATCTGCAGGAGATCTAATTCTGTATTTTTCCTCTTCTCAAGAAAGTTGTGGAAACATCTGGGGATGTGGTCAAGAACCCCAAGGGTTCCTAGTGGAGTCTGTCCATCCTCTGCCAGGAAAACACACCCAAGCCTGGGACAGGGGCGGTCCGATGCCAAAAGGACTCGACCACATCCAAAATCCTCTGCGTGCGCCTGGCAGAGGGGCCCGAGCAGTCATTCCTGCAGTAAGCCCTGCGCTGCCGGCACCACTGACGTGCCCATCGTGGTGGTGTGTGGATGGGCACGTGCAAGTATGGACATGCTGCACCAGTTTAGCAGAAAACCTTCCAGTTCAGCACAGTTTCATTTCTCAGCAGGTGGATTATTTTCTCTGACAGGTTTGAGAGGGTTCCCAACACAGGACCAGCCCCATCACAGCAGATGGCTGAGAGCGTTGGCCAGACGCTGCTTGAACTCAGCCCAGCTCAGGGTGGTGACCACTGCCCTGGGGAGCCTGTGCCAGGGCCCCACCACCCTCTGGGGGAAGAACCAGCAGAAAACCTAATAATGCAGATAACAGGGGTGCATGGTGGGGTAGCAACAGGCAACACACAAACGGGACTTTTCTGTTCCTGTATTGCACAACACAGGCTTTCCACCATCCCAGATCACAATCCTTCATGGCACTCCTTTAAAATAAAGACACAAAAATCAAGCGCTGCTTTTGTAAGTGCTCCTCACCACTTTCCATTCGTGCCTTAATGGATCTGAATTACTCCCCCAGAAGGAGAAGCGTTTCCCCAGCAGCAGAAGATACGAAACCTGAACTGAATCTGGGAGTGAAGTACTGAAACTGGTTGGAAACAACGCAGAACCAGCCAGGGCAAAAACCGGAGCGCTCGCCTGCAGGAGGTACGTTTCATCTCTCCTGGGTTTAAGACTATTTCTGTCTCTTGTACCACTTCACTGTAAAGAGCAAAAAAATCCCAGGTTTATCACCATCATTTCAGCTGCTTTTCTGGTTAAAGACAGCTTTTTCAGTTAATTATAAATACAGTTGAAAATAGCCAGTATGATACTGTCTTTCTACAACATCATAGTAGAGATCATTTCCCCCATTATAATTTTTGTGGTGCGAATTTTCCAATCCGGGACAGATCACCACTCTTTTCCTACAAAAGAAAAAATAATTGCCTTGGCAAACGAGCAGCCAGGCTCCCTGCCCTCCCGGCCACCGCGCCCGGACGTACGGGAGGGTCCTGCGTGCTCCCGAACCGCAGCCAGGAACTATCCTAACGGATGGGATTTAGATATCCAGCTTAACACCTTTGCTATCCATCACCACTGGCTGGATGGGGAACGTCTGCCTCGGAAAATTGCTAAACACGGAGCGGGGACCAACGCAGAGTCTGCTGAACTCCAGCCAGAAAAGAAAGTGTAAGAACACGATCACACAGAGGGTATGCAAAGAGCAACCCAGCTTAGAGATGGAAAACCCTGCTCATACCCTGATTTGTATGTGAGGATATACAGAGAGAGGATGTACAGAGAACAGCAGTGAAAAAAGGAGAAAAAACAGCCTAATCCCTCCTGCACTTCAGAAGAGGACTGGGCCCAGCGATGGCTCGGCAGAGCGCTCGGCGGGAACGCAGAGGGACAGGCCGTCTGCTGTATTAGTTCCTACCTCTGTCTCGTCCCCACCAGCTCTGCTCCTCCCAGCACTCCCCTCTTCCCCTCCTCTGGGTTCCCGGCTCCTTTCAAGTATCATTTCAACCCACGAGGCCGTGGCCACGCAAGGCATCCCGCTCTTCTGGGCAACAGCGCGCCACCGGCAAAGCGCAGCGCGCTGGGCGCCGCAGCCCAGGTTAGGAAGGCGACCCTGATCTCCGCCATCACCTTCTAACAGCAGAGCTCTCAACAGCATCTCCAGGCCGCAGGAATACTCCCCCAGACCCAGTGCCTCCGCACGCGCCCACGGATACCTGCCCGACTGCGCTTCCTGCTTTCCCCTCTGACATTCACATACTTGCCCAGGCCTCGCCCTTTGCTATTTCTATGCGTTAAGTTTAACCTTATTTTTTTCATTACCTACATATTTCCTTTCTATCTTCAAGAACCCTTCAACCTTCACAGCAAAACCGCTCGCCGCTGCACGGGGACGACCGCAGCTCCATCTCTGGCAAAACGGCAGCAGCGGGACTGCCGCGGCGGCCGTGGGACTTGCGAGATGCCGGCCTGGGGGAGTCGGGCTGCAGAGAGGGGGTTAGCCCAGGCAGGAGGGGCTCAGAGCCACAACGGTGCCAACACTCGCCGTGTTTGCTTGGAGTTTCCTTCTGCTGGGTGATCTGGAGCCATTTGGGGAGAGGAGGACAGCACAGCTAGGACACCTACTCCTGATCTTCACGTTGTGCTCCAGCTTGGACCCTCCTTACTGCTCAGAAGATCCCCTTCATGCCTACACATGCCAAAGCACCCCATCTCCTGATTTTGGCCAGCTCAGAAGACACCTCTCTGCCTGCAGCATCTCCACGAGGCACAGACAGGGCTCCAGCCCCAGCACGCTCCTCGTTCTTCAAGCCCAAGTATGTCAGGGCAGGATTTAATGGCCACCTCCCTCATCCAGAACAAAGCGTAGAGGGAAACAATGTGCTTCAGCACACAGCTTAAACAAATCTGAGAAAGTGGAGTAGGTCTGGAACTAAAAACAAACTGTCATGTAAAAAAAAAAAAAAAAAAAAAATCAAGACCACACAGCCAGCCCCAACCTCAATGGTAACCACAGCCTCAAACCTAAATAACCACTTCAAGAGAACCCAAGAGGTCTTCGCACAGCTCCTTCAGAAGAAAAGAAAGAAATGCGGTCCTCCCTGCTGGGACTCCTAGGAAAGCAACCCATTGTTTGAGGGCGTCAGAAAGCGCGGAGACAATGCAGGGAATAAAACAACATTAGGCTTTATTTCAGATGAGCTCATGTTTCCCAGAAATTGTTTTTCACGTTCATGGTGGAAAAAAGGCTATTTTGGTGCTGAACAAAACCATAGCTTGAGGCCCGCAGCAGGCTCTGAGGACCATGAGCAGCCCAGAAAGACATTTCACTCTGCCAATCTAAAAGAACCAAAAATTTATTTACTTGCCTTTTGTGCCTTGTTTTCAGAACGAATCACATCTAGCTTTTCTTCCTGTAAGGAAGAAAATAAAACTCCCTTTTCTTTTCCTGATAATACACATTTTCGTTATAGAAGACGACGGCTGTAAGACCACATTAGAAGCACCAAGACCCAGCTCTGTGACCTAACACTGGTGACAGCAGGGCACAAGCATGGTTTGCCATCAGTCACACGGTCCTGCTCCGCTCCAAGGGCGACGTTTCCACGTGGGAATGAAAGAAATAGGTGGGGGGGGAGGGGGGGGGCACACGGTTGGACTAGATGATCCTGGAGGTCTCTTCCAACCTTAGTGATTCTATGATTCTTGCACAGAAATCCAATTCTTGTCTATGTGTCAGGGCCAGCTTAAATTTCTAGTTGTATATAAAGAAGTATGGCTGCTCCCTTGGGCTTGTGACAGGGACTAACAGCACAGGTTCAGCCATATTCTTATCTACAGACTATATAGAACATATAGTATATATAGGTATATGACACCTACGTGAATATGTACGTACATCTTCTCTATACTCATCTATGGTGAAGCACTTACAGTAAAAGCACATCTTCCCTAAGCTCTTTCTAAAAACTAAGAGACCGGCTGAATCGCCTCTGGAGACACATCCCCATCTTCATTGTTGACTATAGAAAGCTGATAAACATCGATTTCTTAGCCAAGGCACTGGAGCCGGGTGAGGCCCCTTCAAGCCAGAGGCTTTCAGAGCTGAGACAGCGCACGTTAAAGATCAGCAAGAGCCCTTGAACCTGTTTCTCTTCACAGTTCCACAACTTCCAAGTAGTATCTTCCTCCAAAAGCCTTTTTCCTTCTCCTGTCATTGAGATGTAAGCAACTAGTCAGGATCAGAGCAACCTTTCTTCATCGGCTCTCCGCACTGGAAGGTGTACTAAGGGAGAGAACGTATGGGGTTGCACTCTCTTCTCTGCCACAGGATTTTACTATTTATCCAAAATCCTTTTACCCATTAGCCCAAATTGGAGCCATTTGAGAAGAGTTTTTCCGAGACCGACAGACACCTGGGACTAGAGCAAGCCGTAACTTCGGTTAACTGCCAAAATGCCTCTACACACGCAGAAAGCACAGTGTGAGGCAGAGCCATGTATGTCCAACCCAACCCCAGCTGATCCCCAGGAACATGATGGGAATCCAAACATCTGCAGGCTTTAGCTGTGGGCCCCCTTCGCACTGCCGGAAAAGCCCAAGGGAGTATTTCATCCGGACAGGCTTGTCCCAATACCCAACTGTCTCTAACCTGGGTGTTTCTGGCCATTTTCCTTCAGGGACACCAAACCACCCATTTCCCCATCATGTGAGTCCTTCACATTTCTAAGGAAGAGCGAGCTTTGCAGCTGGAGGAAGACCACGGTTACCAGGACAGCTCAGAAGCAGGATAAGCAAACCCAGAGTTGCCATCCAGGGTTACAGCACGGTCCATCCAGACTGATGTCCTGCCATGGGACTAACCTTTACTAAGGCAAAAACAATTTAAAAATAGAAAAGCAAGCAAGTATTTTGGAAGCTGGTGTGGCTTTGCAGTTTGCTGTCCGTACAGGCTGCAGCTGAACTGGTAATTCTTGTGCAGCTTCTGCTTTCTGTTAAACATCTGCCTTCAGCTCTCTCTCAAAGCTTGGCCTCCCGCTTGCTTGCACACTCTTCTATTAGTCTGGTGATCTGAAATAAACCTCCAGAAAAAAACAAAGCAGAGGGGCAGAACAGCTAGCTGGAAAAACATTATTTAAACCATTAAATTCAAATGAATCTTAGCTGTCAGCATCACACTCTACTTCAGACTTCCAGAGCTTCCTGCTGTTGCTATTTCTGTACCTTCTCCACTAGATACCATCACACACACCTTCACCTGACTACAGCTGAACATCCCATGCAATTCATGACAAACCTTGTCCTGCTTGCAGCAGCAGCTTTCAAAGTCTGCTTTTTCTCCTCGTTTACAATCACGTGGCCAAGCTTCCCTGCCAAGCAGGCCCACAAGTGACACAAAGCAGGGACCTTCAGGTCTGGAGGACACACCGCATGACAACCCATGCACAGCACTAACCAGAAATCCCCCACTCTCAATGGCAATTTTTTAATAAATGCTTCTCCTCCTTTACACCACTTCTGGTTATAAAGATACTACTGCTTTGATTAAATCCTTGCTCTGGCCAGAAGCTTCCAAGAGTTTAATCTCACTTATTTTCATTCACAGAGTGGTAAGGGTTGGAAGGGACCTCTAGACATCGTCTAGTCCAACATCCCTGCCAGAGCAGGATCACCCAGAGTAAATCACATAGGAACAAGTCCAGGCAGCTTTTGAATGTCTCCAGAGAAGACTCCACCACCTCTCCAGGTAGCCTGTCCCAGTGCTCCATCCCCCTCACAGTGAAGTGTTTCCTCACCTTCAGGTTGAACCTTCTGTTTTCCAGTGTATGCTGATCACCTCTCATCCTGTCACTGGACACCACTGAGAAGAGCCTGGCCCCATCTTCCGGACACCCACCCTTCAGGTATTTATAAGCATTGATGAGATCCCCTCTCAGCCTCCTCTACTCCAGGCTGAACAGCCCCAGCTCTCTCAGCCTTTCCTCATATGGTCAGTGCTCAAGACCCTTAATCATGTTAGTGGCCCTGTGCTGAACCCTCCCCAGTAGGTCCTTGTCCTTCTTAACTGAGGAGCCCAGAACTGGACTCATAATAGTGAAGAGTTATTTCAGCAGAGCAGAACCACACCACCTCAAAGGCAGCTGAACCCACTGCCTCTATACCAGGAACTAGATGAGTTTTCATTTTACTGGTTACTTCGGTGCCTGAGCAAGGCCACCTAACGCTGCGAGTTCCCACTCCCTGACTATGCAACGGAGATAAAAGCATTCACCTGGCTAAAGCGGGTTACACAAAAATAATTATTCTTACAAGAGTATCATCGGATTTCAGGCTGACAGCAACACTTCTTCTGCATAGTTCTCCGAGGACCTCCAGTGACAAGTCTCAGATTTTCTTCTGCATTCTGGGCTGAAAGATGTGTTGCACCTTTACTGCTGGAAGGGAACAGACCTGCAAGAGCTTGGATTACTTAGGCAAGGTGTAGGAAAACTCTGGGCATAGCAGGAGCCCTGGAGAGCAGCAACCCAGCTGCATCACCATGCTCTTTCTCCCCCCAGCCATTCCAGACAGGATTCCATTCTGCTCTGCAGTCTTTCAGGTAAAAAATATCTGGCTCCCACGTTTTTATGAGCACCACACAGCCAATTTTCAGCTCACAGAGGGGGAAAAAAAAAACCCTGGGAAACACAGTTCTGCCTCCAAATACATGCCTGCGTGCAGACCCAAGGCAAAGCAAGCTACCATCCTGCTCTGTGACAAATGCCATCCTTAAGCTGCTTAGATTCAGGTAACGTACACAACTCTACTTTTTTTGTCTCAGATACAGCACTTCAAACCGACGTCAGCCTTACAAGCAGCAAGAGGCATTTGTGTTTGTACACTTGTGATAGACTACACTCCTTTCAAAAAAAAAAACTGTTGTACATCCAGAAAAAATTAACAAGAGCAACTAATATCAGCTCCTAGACACAGGAGAATTCTCATGCATCAGCGAGGTTATTCCACAGGTACATCAGAATCTACAGCTCAAGATGTTTCTACTAAATATTAGTCATCAGAACCAATGCCTTCAGGATTTCATGCAGGTTCAAAATACATCTATAAAACACACCTGTAATACACACCTATAAAGCCCCCCTGTGAGCCAGGAGAGCTCACAGACGACGGGTTTGAGCAATTATTTTTTAACTTGATATTTTTGATCCAAATATACTCAAGCCAAACTTTGTATTTAATGCACTAAAATACAGCACCAACTTGAGGCCATACTGTATTTTTTTTAAAAAAAGTACATTAAAGATATTTGACCCAGGAAAAAGCAGGCATTTAAAAACAGAACGTAGCATTGTTGTTCAGCGGTTTCAGCGTGGCCCAACAAGAAGTCACCAAAACAAAAAGGCAACTAGCACTTCTCCAGAAGGTTTTACTTCCAACAGGAGAATGCCTATTTGCTAGGGAAAAAAAACAATACAACAATAATGTTACAAGAGGCACTGATCCTGGCTTTATTCACTTAAAGATACATCCAACATTTGTTATAGCTCACTTGAAATTCAAAATGCTTTTAAGAAACCAACCATAAAACCTTGATTTTTGCCTTACAGTGCTGTCAAATTTTCAAATAGCAAGTTAAGTGACTTCCCAGCAAGACTGTATTCTGTATTAACATACATACAAAGATTAAAACTTGGTAGAAACCCTTCAGTTTCTGGTATTTGATGAATTGCATTCAGAACGATAACCTCTGGGGAGGAGGCTACTCCGCTCACCTGCGGGGCTGGGTGCCCAGGGCCCTGAGCTACAACTCCTCATCCTGACCCTGTGCCATTTTGGCGAGTAAATGAGGAAAAAAAAAAAAAACCAAAAAACCAAACCTGTCCTCAAGAAGGACTTCACTCCCCATCTGCATCTTGTACTTGGCAGCTGCAACAAAATTCCTACAGCACTAGAAAAAAATAGCTAGGACAGCACTGTGCACATCCCCTAGAGATCACCGATACTGACTGCTGGCTGGGAGAAGGGCACGCTACGATCAAGAAGCATCATGTGTTAATCTGAAACTCAAACTACTTGGCAGTATCTTCTGTAAATTCAAGATTTATATAAGACTGTGTTGCAGCCATCATATAATGCTGTTACTTTTTTTTTTTGCTGCATTTAGTTATATTCTTTAAAGTGGTGAATAGTGTAGAAATATAAACATTTCTCTATTAGAAATTGCAAAATTTAGTACTATGACACTATGAAAGCTTACAGTACAGTTTATCAACGTCAAGATTCAGCATCAGTATGGTGTCTGAACAACCTCAGAGCTACATTCTGCCTAATTAAGCAGTATCAACATGTCCTGATGTCACCTTCTGTGCAAAATACATTCCCATATTAATGCTGCTATAAAAGCATGAGCAGTTCTCATGTCAGTATATCATCCCTGTGACTTTTTTTGTGACTGGTTTCTCTGTTTAGTGATAGCCTAGCTAAAAATATGCTCGTTATGTAAAAGCAAAAACAACCTTTACCCTAAACTTTTATTCTGGGTCTTGGACGTAGTTCAGTGACATGATCTGCAGAACTACACACCAACCATTCCCATGAACTGTTTAGAGATGAAACTGAAGGAAAAATGCAAATCGAAGACACTGACTGTTAGAGTATCTTTAATTTATCCTGTGTTTTACAGAAGTCTGAACAGATTAAAAAGCACCTCCTTTCCCACCATGTTCCTTACAGTTGGTAAAATATAATCAATGAGCAAATGTACGTGAACAGCTTGAGGATCTGCATCTTGCAAGGATTTCACAGACCAATCAATCAAAAGCCAAATTTCTTGTAGTTTTTACAATCTTGTTTTAATACAATGGTAAATCCATTCCGATTGTAAACCTGTCCAGTCATATCTCCCCAGAACACTTTGCAAAATCCAGTGTTGATTAGCAAACTAGTTAGCTTTGGCACGGAGCTGCGCTCTCTTGCCTGTGACAGCCTGGAAACCAGTTTTGATGCTGGCGACGGAACAGCGAGAGTGGCAGGTCTCACACTGCAAGAAATATAATCTGGTGTCCTTCTGTAGGATTGTGTCTGGTGACCGACACGTATGACAGGTGACATACTCCTCTGCAGAAAAGGAATTAAGTTGCAGTTAAAATAATGCATTATCAGCAGACAAGTCACCACTTCTTCAGCCTTTAGTTTTAACAGTTGTCTTGAAAAGCTGTTCAAACGCAGCTTAACAACTCAGAAGTGGCTTACTGTGAAAACCACAGAGGTTAAGGCAACCTAAAACCTCCCCCTCGGTCCCAGGTTAATAAAGGCTGGGTTTCATTTGGTACATCATGCACTGACATTTTAAAAGTAACAATGACAGGTTAAGATTTCCCACTGGCGCTCTACACCTTCCTCTGCTGAAACAGCATTCCCAGGCATGAGCAACTCTTGTACAGACACGGCACTAAAACACTATTGTTACGTGTAATCTGCGAGTCCTTTGACCAAGCAGTGACACACAGACTGTATTGGTTGATTAATGTGTACAACAGACTTCAAAATTAACAATTACTGTTGTTTTCCCTAGTCCTCACCAACGCCAAAGTCAGATGAAAACAAGCATTTCTCAAACACTCTTACAGTTTACCTTGGTATGTTTTAGTGCCAGTACGACCTATGTGCTTATAACCACGGTGGAACGACCTGTATTTGCATTATTCCGTTATAAAGCTGCAGCAAAGTTGTAGCTTCTTAGGACAGAACCTCCACAGCATGCACACACATGTGGGCCATACGCAGGCCACTGGTCATCAAAAGAGGTCAGAGAAATCTGCAGTGGAAAAGGGAGTTATACTTACTGATATATCTTCTCAAGACATTTTCTATCTGTTTTTGCTGGAATCTTCCTTTGATTACAAGTTGGTTGTTACCATCTATTGAGCCACTAATTTAAAAGAAAAATTAATTATTTGATTTGCAGAAGATGTCAGGTGTTAAAACAAGTCAGGAACATAACGCAAGTTAAGAGTAAGCCAGAATTACTTTGTGGAAAAAAATACTAAATTCTGAAGGCACTCAAAAACTTTCAGAAGTTCTGCCCAAACAAAACCCTTGCTGCAGTAACAGCAACTCCAGCAGAGATCAGCCTCTCAGTTAAGGTACCCATCAGAAGAACTTCACAGAATTGAGAATGAACTAACACCTGCTCACCCCACAGAAGTGACCAAGACAACTCCCCAGGAAGACTAGTAAGATCCTCTTCTAGCCATTCTGATGGAGTAAGTTCAATGCTTTTTCACATTACTCTTTCTAAGTTTTTAAGTCATGTGGAGCTGAAGAGGCTCAGCCCAGTCAAATGGGCGCTTGTTATCTACACAATTGCAATTAGATTCCTGGATTCTCTACGTCTACAACACGTATGTTTACATGCTGCAGTCTACAACAGAGAAATGAACAGACAACCAGAGAGCACACCAGCATGAGAACTTCAACAGGATGCGTACAAGATCAACGGTGTTTTTATGCTAAGACAGGTGGATTGAACTGCAACAGCAGACAAAATCACTACCCACAGGCCCACAAGACTTGCCATTCGGCAGTCAGGCGTTCTCTTTTCCTTAGCTATCCATCATCTGCCTTCGGTGGCTACAAGCTACAGAACCACCGTCGCTGTGACAAACAGCTTTGCTATCAGAGCGTCTCTGAGAAAGGTCCCAAACAGGGAATTCAATCCCTTATCCAGACTGTTCCCTGCGACTTACAGTTTCCCTCTGTAACTCTTCCCTAAGACGGAATCTCCTCAATCACCCAGCACAGGGAAGAAAAGCCTGATGTTCAAGCACATACATACAGACCTGAACCCCAAAATTTTACTTTTGGTCAGACAATGTCCACTATGTTGCCATTGCTTCCAACATGCATAAGCACGTACACAGCCCAGTAGCCTTACCTTGTACCCAATTCTGCCAACAAAAATGCCAGGAGATGTTTTGGCTGACGATGTAATCTAAAAATAAAGTAAGGATATGTTTAACCTCCCACCTTCAGAGAAATTTGATATTTATACAGAACTGGCAAGCTAAAACAATCTTAAATTACCAAGTTTAAAAGGGGGCAGTGCCAGAGAAACTACACCAAAGAGCACAGGCAGACAATGACTGAGGACACAAGAAAGCCAAACTGACCACAAAAATACCCACCACCCCCTCCCAAACCAAACTCACAATTACAGTAACTACTGAAAGTATGTTTTCTATTTGAGACTTTCCATTCTTATTCTCTCATCTCCTTGCCATTCCCTGGGAAAAAAATTAAAATGTCACTAGCTACCATTAAAAATTCTACCGAGCCTCAGTATGATTTCATTAGGACTGTTTTCTGGTACACTTATGAAACAAATCAGATATGCTTTCCCAGAAGAGCTCACTAAGAACAGAACTGCCTTCACACAAAATAATTAAGACATAGAAAGCACTGTAGAAAACAGTGGAAAAAACTTTCCTCGGTGCCATACCATTTACCAAGGGAATAGCATTTGTAGCTCGCTCAAATAAGAAAGAACTTTCCTCATCCCCCAGCCCAAGATTTTCAAATAAGTATTACTGGTGACCCAACGACAGACTTGGCAGAAGCCAGTGAAGTCACAAAAGCCACACGTAGCACGCCCACCATTTTCAGAATTTAGAGTATAAAATAAGACATTATCTGAATAAATCATCTTCATAAATACCTGCTCACAGAGTCACGTAGAGGAAGTGAGCAGTACTATTGACCTGGCTTCCAGCTTACTTCTGGTTTGCCAGAAAACATGAATTCAACACAAAAGCCAAGAGCACAGAAAAACACATTCATCTGCTTTTCCTGGGAAATCTCCAGAGAAGACTTACAATTTGCAGATATCTGTAAAGTTGACAAAAGATGTTTTCTTGGTCCCTACTCTTACAACCTGCGGAGGCTTCATGACAAATTTTCGTTTTTCTCCAGCTACCATATCGGGGTTTTTTTCCCGCATGATGTTGAATACTCTGTTGAGCAACTGCAAAAAAAAAGGGATTCACAGCAACATGAAGATCGGCATTTCTCAAATGAAGCACATCACTTCTAACAAACACCTGAAACAGCGTTCACAATCAACATTAGACCATCTTTGCCCATTAGTATTTCCCCATATTCTTTTGGACACACGCTTAAAAAAATGTTCTGATAAATGCAAAATGCAAAAACTGTTCCCCCAAGGGCTTACTTCATAACCTACCCGTACCTCAGCCTACCTGCAGAGGTGTTTCACTGCCACTAATATTGCTGCCTATATGAAAATTAACTGTGATAGATGTGCTTTGTTATTTTTCTGTTCGTTGGCTTCTGACTACAAGTCCTTTAATTTCAATAGGAAATAGGACAGGTGAGCATAAGGCCCTGCGCTACTGATGCATGTCAACACAGAAAAGTCTTTTTGAAAAGTCTTTTGAACCGTACCTCATCATACGTGTAGTCCCTTTCTGAGCCTGCCCACGCAGGTCCTGACTGAAGGCTAAAAGAAATTCCATCATCTTTTTTGCTGTCTTCATCCTCAAAAGCTGTAAAGAAAGTTGTTTGGGATTCATTATGAAGAAAATAAACATTCTTTAACCTCACACTTACAAAATTTCTAAAAGGTACATCAAAGAAAATTCCACTAAGGTATCTGTATATAAGGGACACAAGAGAGCAGCCCTGCGGAGAGAGACTTGGGGGTTCTGGTGGACAAAAGGCTTGACATGAGCCAGCAGTACAGAAGGCCAACTGTGTCCTGGGCTGCATCAAAAGAGGCATTACCAGCAGGGCGAGGGAGGGGATTGTTCCCTCCTACTCTGCCCTCGTGAGACCTCACCTGCAGTGCTGCATCCAGCATGCCCCAGCATAAGAAGGAATGGACCTGTTGGAGGAAGTCCAGAAGAGGCCACAAAGATGATCAGAGGGCTGGAGCACCTCTGCTATGAAGAAAGGCTGAGAGAGCTAGGGACATGCAGTCTAGAGAAGAGAAGGCTCTGGGGTGACCTCACAGTGGCCTTCCGATACTTCAAGGGGATGGAGAGGGACTCTTTACTCAGGTAGATAATGATGGGACAAGGGGCGATGGGTTTAAACTAGAAGAGGGTGGATTTAGATGAGCTGTGAGGCAGAAATCCTTCCCTGGGAGGGTGCTGAGGCCCTGGCACAGGGTGCCCCGAGAAGCTGTGGCTGCCCCTGGCTCCCTGGCAGTGTTCAAGGCCAGGTTGGATGGGGCTTTGGGCAGCCTGGGCTGGTCAGCGGTGTCCCTGCCTATGGCAAGGGGTGGCACTGGCTGGGCTGGGAGGTCCCTTCCAACCCAAGCCATTCTATAATTTATACAGTACTTCTACGGAACATTTTTCTGAAAAATAGTAAAGTGGTAAATGGATTTTGAAACAAAAAAGACACTTGAACAGAACTTATTCACCTTCAACACAGACTATATTTCGCGTTCAACATCTCATTGAGCTAGGTTATACTTTTACCTTCGTCCTTCTCCATTATCTCATCTTCATCTGGAAACTTCACGTTCTTCTTTTTCTTTTTTTTATTTCCCAGCATGATATCAAGGTCATCTTCAGGTTCTACCGCCTCTGGCGCATCTCCTTCAATTTTCAAGTCCTGCAAAGAAATAAAACCACTATTGTTTACAGTATTAAACACGCATCTCTATTGCACAGCATTAGAAATAATACTAGTAGCACACTATACTAGATGAATCCTAGTAATATCTACCACAGTCCTGAAACCTAACAGATAAGAATGGAACTAAAGTATGTTGAAGAGAGCCCTGCACTACTACCATGAGGTAAGGCTAGATTATAATCTTCTGGGTCTAACTTCTGGCTGGTCAAGAACAAGGCCATGCTTTAAACTAAAAGAGGGGAGATTTAGGTTAGATATTAGGAAGAAATTCTTCCCTGCAAGGGTGCTGAGGCCCTGGCACAGGGTGCCCCGAGAAGCTGTGGCTGCCCCTGGATCCCTGGCAGTGTCCAAGGCCAGGTTGGATGGGGCTTTGGGCCCCCTGGGCTGGTGGGGGGTGTCCCTGCCCATGGCACAGGGTGGCACTGGCTGGGTTGTGAGGTCCCTTCCAACCCAAACCAGTCTGGAATTCTGCGATTCTGTGTTTACCTAAAGGCATCAGTCATTTTAGGGCACAAGGGAACAAAACACCCTACGTGCCAGACACTAAGGTAAGGCAAAGCTGGGCTGCCTGCAGCTAGTCCAAATTGTTACCACAATTCTGCACGTGTAGAGAATGCAGCGTGCGTTTTGCCTGTCTGGGGCAAATCTAAGAAAGAGGTTTACACATAACATTTCTCTGTCCTCCTGGTCTCTGGGCTTGCCAGTTACACTGACATGATACAAAACCACAACTTGGAATAAAATAATAAACAAACAAAATTAAAGAAAACAGTAGCCAATCCTTTCTGAAGAAAGCACCAGAGTAAAACTAGATTTCTTAGCAGATATATACTATTTATTTGAAGGGCCTTTAGAGGACTATTCTGTGCATGGCTTCTGTCATCCATTTACTTCTCACACCCCAAAAGACAATTAACCTTTGGTGCTAGTCAACCCTTACTACAGATTGCAGAATTATTTGCTCCGTGTGCAGATCAGCCAGATTTTTTCACTTCTAGGCAAAGCGCCCTGCAGGAGCATCATGTTCAGCAGAACCTACTACATATGAAAGACACAGTGGAGCATAACTTTCATTATTATCTGCACTAAGACACAGTGACAGACTCAAAACAACTCCTGCACTGCCAATCCCAAGAAAACAAAAGCAAGCAAGTTTTCAGCTAGACAAGATGGCCACGTTACTTCAACAAACCTTTACACCTTCTTCTGCTTCATCTATATCGAATATCTTTTTTGTTTTTTTCTTCTTTTTCTTTTGGTTGAAGAAGTTTAAATCATCCAGGTCATCTGTTGCATCTGAAAAAGAAAGGATTGCCAAAAGAAGTATAACTGCAGAATCAGTTTAGAGACATTAACGTCTCTAAATTACATCCAAATCTTCAAAAAATAAGCAACGATCTCTAGCCCCTACAGTTCTTTCAGATTTTAAGAGGGTCATTCTCCTCTACCCCCAATACCTCAGTATTATTTTAGTTTCTGCATGTTCTAACTGCATTTTCTTATTTTTAAGTGCTTATTCTTTCTGCTGTACAAGAGAAGCTAGCCACTTTTGTCATTATAGTAGAAATGTTTGAAAAAAAATGAAGAGAAAACTGAAGGAGAAAGATACACTTTCTCTGGTCTACTGCAGGTACCAATTGGATCAACAAACTGGATTTAACTTAGCAGAGTTCCCTGAATCAGGTCATCTTGAAATAACCTTGGCCTCAACTTACAAAGCAAGGTTATACACACAATCGCAAGCTCAGTTCCTGAAAGATTCCAAAGAACACTAGTTCTCACGTTTACAATTGTCCCAAAACTACAGACCCTTTTAACCATATTTCTGTTATTCACACTATTCCTTAATTGTTCAAATGAAAACCAGCCACAATTGTGGAATTATTGCAACAACCGCACGTGGAAGATTTAAAACTTCACGCCATCTACTTTAGGGACTCTCTTTTCCTTGCCTCATACAAAAGACTGAGTCAGTAAAGTGGAATTTACATATGCCACTGATAGCTTGCTGGATGTCTGTGAACGTGACTTCAAGCAGGAAGGAAATACACCCTCCAAGGGTGCTCCAAGGCAGCAGAGTGTTACTCACAAGCCTCTAAAACTAGGGCCCTAGTGTTACACACTGTGATGCTGAATTCTTGAAATGAGGCTTATGGGCTCAAACTACAGGACTGCCTTTGAAGAGTTTATCTACATGGATTCACTTTACCTTTCTTCCTGCTGTCTTCTTCGTCTGCTTCAACATCTTTGTCTTCTGTTGGCTCTGGTTCAACTTCTTTTGTTTCTGATTGCTGAGTCTCTTCTGCTTGTGTATCCCCTCCTTCCTCATCCAACATAAAGGGCTTCTTCTTTTTCTTCTTCTTCTTGCTCATAGTGGGATCGAAAATCATCTGTAAAAGTAAAGAGTTCCTTAGTAGCAAAATAATCACCTACCATTTAATATTTGTAACACTGTTTCTCAACATTCCTTCAGTTGCCCAAACTGTTCCTTGGCTTCAATCTGAACTAGGGATTTTTCTAGATCTGTAAGAATGCAATACAAGTAGCTGGCTCAAAAGTGATTACATGGGCTTCTTTAAAGAGATCACAGATCTCATCCCAAGGCACGACTGATGCGACCAATTACAAAAGACAACTGTTTGACAGTTTAGAGCTTCTGCTACTTTTCTACGTCAGGCCGAGTTTCCTGCCATCTATGTATTAGATCAGCTGAAAATATATTAAAGCTGTGTATCTTTGACAGACTAGCTACCAACTATTTCTCCATTTTATTCTCATTACGGACTCCAGCTTTGAAGTAATACTATGCAAAGCAATCATTCTACCACTCAGCGTCAGAAAAATACACACAAATTTAAGCAGCCCTATACCACAGGGACTGATTCCAGGTCAGTTACACTTTGTACTTCCATTCGGGAGACACATTAATTTCCAGATATACTAAAGGGCAAGATTTACTAACAACTCTCTTGACAAGAATGCTCTGGACTAGAGAGAAACCTAGAACAGGCTGGTGCTACAGCTCTCAACACTGCAAAGCACCAAAGGTCTCTTGTCCTTTTCCCCCTCAGGTGGGAAACCGAACCAGGAATGCTTCTTATTTTTTCCACTTAAGATGCAAGTTTGACATCATAGCTACTGGTCAGTTATGTTACATACACCTGGCCCTATTTTCACACCATACTATGTATTTAATACATCAAACAATTTTAGACACTTAATGAGACTCTTTCTCCAGGTTTTCTTACCTAGTACTTGAAGTGTGTTCTCACAGATAATTAAAATTCAGCATCACAAATACCCTCACTCATGAAAACACCATCACTTCATCAAAGGAACAATTCTCCAATGTCTTATTTTGTTGTACTGTAAGAGTTTGGTGGTTTCCCTCCCACCAGGAAGCAATCTTTTCCTTGTGCTTCTCATTCTCCTACACATGATACTCTTGTGATATTCTTCTGATGTTCTGTAACTTGCGTATTTCACAAAGGCTCTGTTAAAGGCAGTAAGGTGCAGATATGGGTGTTTGAAGCACAGCCTGACAAAAAAGTATCCACATATATGGGACACTAAAGCTTGAGGTTTTCAAACTGCCGAAGAGAGTCTTTAGTTGTACACACTACACTAGAACAATTTTTTAAAAAGTTCTGCCAGAGGGCTTCTCTCTACTGCTCAGACACACACGCGTATGAATCCTGCTCCTGTAACGCACAGTAATCAAAGAACACGCACAACCAGTTACGCTGTCTGCTGGCTTCCTCTGGTAACCTCCGCAGCCTGCGGAAGCAGAAGGAAAGCTGCCTGCATCGGCAAGAGGCCACAGCTTCGGGAACAAGTACGTGAACACCATTTTCCAGTTCATGACTCAGTTCAACGAAGAAGCTCTGCAAGACTCCGAAGAGTTTTATTTCTTCTCACATGATTAAACAAATGTAAGATAATGCTTAGATCAGGTGTAATAATTTCTAAGAAGGAACTGGCCCATCCGTCCCAAATCACTCTTTGCAAAGAAAAAGACATCTTGTACCTACTAGAGACAGAACGTGTCTTCACTAGTACCGTGCTAAACTGAACTCAACACACAAGGACAACTTCTGGACACAGGAGATTATGTTAATACTGAAAAAACAACGCAGCTGGCCTTGAACAGAGCACTGCTCTGAAGGCCCACTCCAGCCAGTCAGGTCAAGCCAAGCTTCAGCAGACTTAAGACCTAGCCATAACATGCTAACTGTCCTCAGGACACTAACGTAAGAGTTCCTGAAATACTGTGTTCAAGGGCTTCTGTGAAAACTAAGCAGGAATCCTAGGTCACGGACACTTTAATGAATCATGACACAAACTAGACAGCCAATTCCACGTTTTGCCTTTCTGAGCCAGACATTTCAGAAGTTCTTTGTTCCTTTTCTCTACTCAGTATGTTTAATTAGTCAAAGCATCAAGATACGATTTAAGCACTGAAAAACTCTACAGAGTCGCATGCCCTCTACTGAGGGGGCTGCAGCCCCCAGCCCAAAGATGCTTTTCCTGTGTAGAAATGAGGTTATAAATTTCCATCCTGTTTCTGCTCTCAGAGCCAGATTCCCATACAGGGTTTTCTCTTCTGTAAATCACACAGTTGGTACTCACATCCAGCTCTGTATATCCGTTCCTTATTTCAGATGCCTACACAGTCAAAATCCCAACTTTCAGAAAACGAGAAAGTGAAAGAACAGAGGGGAAAAGAGGAAAAAAATCAAAGCTTCATACTGCAAATGCAACTCTTACAACAGAAGCCGACATTACTCTAAACAGCTGTGACAGTGGCAGATGCTAGGGATTCTAACAGAGGTCACAAATAAATGCCACTTCATCAGCCTGAATAAACACACACACGTCTACAAAGCACACTGCAACTCCGCACTGATAAGAGTTCAGGTATCCTGACGCTACACTGAGTGTATGTCTGCGATGGAGTGCAAAATCAATTAACACCAACCTGCAGGTAAACCCTCTGACTGCTCAAAACACAGCACTCTAGTAAACTGCAGGATATCTAGTAACACTTTTAGGTATCTGGGAGGATTACACACATACAGTAGGATTTTTAATAAAGGAAATAGATAATGGACTGCTTCCCCTTGCCAACAGGGCCTGTGTGGCTTCTGGGCAGCACTCAGGCAGTGAATGTTTCATTTTGTGCACAGCTCTGAAAAATGTAAAGCTACGGTCTAATCCAACAAAACAAAGTTTTGTCACCTCTGTACCAGCTTAAGGTGCAAAGTTGTCTTCATGTGCCTTCACCCTGCTCAACTTTATAGGGTCATTGGCTTTAAAAAGTTCCACCAGCTTTACATCAGTACCAAACTATTTGGCTCCTAACAACCAGGTATACAGAAGCTCTGAAAGGCACGCGCGCTCACTCTCACAAATACACTAGCCAGAAGATCTAACAGCAACAGTTCAGCTATGATATCTGCCACCATTTTTATTCTCTGTCAGTCTGCTACATAAAGCAATACAGAGATGTAACTTTACTACATGAGATATTCCTGATCTCACCTTAACGTCAGAACAAACTCGTTATGCAAGAAAAATAATTTTACTGACACTTAAACTAAATACAAACTGGGAAAACTCCAGATGAACTGTTCTGTAGTCCTATGATCACCCGAGACAGAAAACATCTGATGCAAGGATTCCTGGGTCCTAAATGCTGGAACCAGAGTACAACCTAGACATTAGAACTGCAGTTCCAAGGGCACAATTAGGCATAAAAATGCAGCACATTCATTCCAGATGTTGCAGTAGCTGAATAAGTCTGTCTCGGCTACCATTAAAATAATTAGTAATTACATTCATTCTTCTTTATTACATAGAACAAATTATGACTTGCCTGTCCCCAAGACTAGGGTGACCACTTTGCTCAGAAGAAAACCAGCCACACTGGTATTTTAAGCACCACCAGAAAGAAGACACAAGACCAAAAGCAGCCGGCTCACGGACTCAGCCAGTGCAGGCTCCCACGGGCTACAGAGCCACCCGTCAGGGTGCTTATAACCTGGGACGTGTAAAGCTTTCCTTCTCCCCATGAGAGCAGCTGAAACGAGGTTAGTAAAGGTGCCAACACACGGCATCTACACCGCCTCAAAAACTCCTCCGAGACAGACAAATCTGCTTCTGTGGAAGTGTGCCTAGGCAAACACCACTGCAGCCAGACAACCCAAAGTTACCATTCGTTAAGATGCAGCTATTTAGCTCTCGAGGTTAAAAGACAAGATATTGGGCTCCGGAGAGAGGCAGCGGTAAGCAAACCGACTGAACGAAAGCACCGAACACACGGAGCAGGCGGTGGCGGAGAAAGCTGCCTTCCCCCCGGGCCTCTCTCCGCCAGCGGCGGGCGCCGGCCGAGCCCGGGCTGCTCCAGCGGAGCCTCAGGCCTTCCCACCGCCCGCGGGCCAGGCGGGACTCCGCGGCGCGCAGAGGCCGGGAAGGCTCACGGGGAAGGCGCCAGCGCCCGGCCCGGCCTCCGCCCACGGCACCGAGAGGCGGCCGAAGTCCTCCCCTGCTCAGGGCCGAGCGCCG
>VWZZ01004743.1:277163-300894 GCA_013399095.1 Psophia crepitans
CGGCACCTCCGCCCGGGCTCGTCCCGCCGTGCAAGGGCCTGTGGAGGAGTCGGGTAGCGCCGCGGCTGCTGGGGTGAGGCGGGGGCAGGGCGGCGGGACCCCGCGAACTGCCGCCCTGACGGCGTGCTGGGTGCTCACAGGGCGCCTCGCCCCGGGGCTCGTTGGGACCACGAAGAGCGGCGTCTCTTTCCCAGGTGTATTTATTGCTCACAAAAGCATGGAGCGAGGAGGGGGAGTGCGTACCGGGGAATGGCGGGGCTGAGGCACAGGGGAAGGGGAGAGGAGCGACCAAATCGCCGCGCTGCTTTGTCCGTCAGCTGGAGCGGACCCGCTCTCCCCCCCCCNGGAACGGTGGGCTGGTGTAGGGAGAGGCTTGTGGGGAGCGCCTGGCCCGACCTGCTTGCTCATGCGGAGTCAGCTGGAACAGGTTGCTCAGGACCTTGTCCTGCCGGGCTTTGAATGTCTCCAGGGATGGGGACACCGCAGCCTCTGGGCAGACTGCTCCACCATCTTCACAACAGAAACAGCTTTTCTGTGTTTAAGTAGGATTTCCTGTATTTCAGCCTGTGACTGCTGCTCCTTGTCCTGTCACCCAGAAGAGTCTGGCTCCGTGGTGTGTACCCCCTCCACGTACAAATCGGTAGGGTCTCCGGACCCTTCTCTTGCTTTAACAATCCAGGCTCTCACCTTCTCCTGTGTCAGGTGCCCCAGCCCCTTGGTCCTTCTCCCTCATTCCATTTCCCTAATACTAGTTAATCAAAGAACGCGGCGCTAATACACAACAGAAGTACTTACCACAAAGTCCACGTTAAAATTCTGTCTCCCAACCAACCCTTTGAAATTAAAAGGTCACCCATTTCACGTGAGATTTAGTGTTAGAGCGGACAGAGCCATCAGCCCAAACACCATTACGGGGTGTTTTACATTTTAGTATTTCCAGACCATTTGCATTTTTGGAGTCCTGTAAGTTCCCATTATGTGGTGTGAGCTTGTCCTGTTTGTGGTACACTAGCGGGAGATTATGTACGCTAGATCATTTAACTTTTTAATCACCTACAAGAAAAGACTGCCTATCTTTTCTATCCTTGGTCTTCCTCCCATCTGCCTTTCGTGCTTGCCCCAGTTGAAAATGAGGACACCAGGCACACCCGATGCAAAGCCATCAGTTTGGAGACACAGTAGGCACCAGGGCAGGATCAGTTTGAGCTTTTCCCAGTATGACTGAAATATTTTTTATGTTAAACCTCTGAAACCCCATTTCAAAAGACTACTTTCCTTTCTTGCTTAGTACTGCCACATTTCCCTGTGTATTTGCAGCGTTTATGTCTGTCACTTGCCGTTACGTGGCAGGGATACGTGGTGCTGCAGGCAGCTGCCGTTTAATGGTGTTTAAAAGCTGAGCAGGCACACTCGGTGTTGCTGTAACACTGAAGATGGTCTCCCACCAAATTCTTCTACCTTCTGCTGCAAGCGTTTGCTTCAACATCCCTGTCACTTCAGACTGTTCACATCGAAACACTTTTCACTGGCGTAAAGGCAGAGCACACGGCCAAAAGGTTGGTGGTTTGTGCCCACTCAGGGACGCCACACCCAGAGTACTGCGAGTCGAGTTCTGGGGTCCTCAGGACAGGAAAGACATGGAGCTGCTGGAGTGAGTCCAGCGGAGGCCACAAAGCTGATCAGAGGGCTGGAGCCCCTCTGCTGGGAGGACAGGCTGAGGGAGTTGGGGTTGTTCAGCCTGGAGAAGAGAAGGCTCCGGGGAGACCTAGTTGCAGCCTTCCAATACCTACAGGGCCTACAGGAAGCCTGAAGAGGGGCTGGTTCCAGGGCAGGGAGCAGTAGGACAAGGGGATGGGTTTAAACTAACAGAGGGGATATTGAGATTGGACATTGGAAAGAAATCCTTCCCTGGGAGGGTGCTGAGGCCCTGGCACAGGGTGCCCCGAGAAGCTGTGGCTGCCCCTGGCTCCCTGGCAGTGCCCAAGGCCAGGTTGGATGGGGCTTTGGGCAGCCTGAGCTGGTGGGGGGGGGCACTGTCCATGGCAGGGGGTGGGAACTAGATGGGCTGGGAGGTCCCTTCCAACCCAAACCATTTTATGATTCTGTGGCTCGCTACTGACGGTGCCTGTGCTGGCCTACTCACAGCCCAATGCCCACCTCGTTTCCCAGTGTTCACCTGGACCAAACCTCCTTTTTATCATTATAAAAATAGCAATATTTTTATATCACCCCCAATTAGCTTTGTCTAAGCTGTTCTTAAAAACCCCCGTGGACAGAGATTCTCTCCACAGCCTGTTCAAGTGCTTGACAAAAATAAATTCTTCATCTTCCTGCTGTGACTTAATCCAATGCCTGTTGTAGTCTCCCCTGAGGACACAGAAATTCATTGTTCTCTGCCCACGGGCCTTTGGAACCCCGCTGTGCCCTTTCTTGTCCTTTTTTTCAAAAGATGTGAATCCATACCCTCCAAACTTTTTCACAAGATCATAATTTTTTGTTCTCATTTTCAGTGCTATCTTCTGCACCTCACTTACTCAGGTACGTATCTTCTAAATGCTGTGCCCAGTACCGGGCATAGTACTTTCGTCGGATGCCTTGCCAGCACCAAATAGAGCACATAATTGTCTCATCCATATCACGTGTGTAATACATTCTAGAATAAGAATCACCGTTTTCTTTTTCAGTAATACTTGGGGACAAATACCCTGAGATACTTGGTGGTCAAAACTTCTGAGATTTCCTCCAGTTGGGCTGCCTAGTGAATAATACATAACACAACATTGTGCGCATATATAATACACAATACTGGAAAAATGGCAGAGGAAAAGCTAGTGGGAGCTGCTAGAAGGGCTACTCTGGAGTTATGACCTCGTCTTCAGATAGAAACCAAACTCTAGCTTTGAAGTTCTTGTCTGCAGACACTGCAACATCAAAGGCATGCCTGGGAGATCACCTTCTATTGATTTTTTTCCCTCCTCTGCTGACAGACTATTCAGGATGCAGGATTTTCCTGTTCTATTTTCTCCTTTGCTTTCCTTGTGAATTAAATAAGTTCCAGGAATTTAACAGTGCTGCTACATTAGTTGTTAATTAGTTGTTACGAATTACAACAGTTGGCCAAGAACAGCTGGAACAGTCTTTGATCTGGTACTTGGGGGGAAAAAATCCTACATGAGTTTTGGTAATGAAAGCACATTCTGGGTTAAAGAGTTTGCAGAAACACGCTAATAAAAAGTTTTTCTTGTGTTGATGAGGAAGAGTTATGACATACTAAGAAGCACAGGAAGCAGCACGTCAAGTAGAATTTAACTTCACTAAGATTTAGGAACTTAAAGCTCAGAAATTGAGTGCACTGGAAGTATTGTCCAGTTACCCAAGTTATAGGCTGAAAGTCATGAGCAATCAGAGTCTGGGATGAAGAAACTTCAAATGCAACCCCAAACTTGGGGGGTGGCACAAGGAAAATCACGACCGTGTGAAATACGCCTGTGAGCACGTCTTCCCTCAGAGCAGCACCCAGCCCTCCAGAAAAAGACCGGGTGAATTTGCCTTCCTGAATTCTGAGCCCTGCTCCAGCGCTCCCCGTGACGCTGAAGCCAGGCTTTCACCCAGTGCCAAAATGTGACGCCATCAGACACCTATTTTAAGCAGCTATTACACGCAGAGACTGAGATTATAGAATGGTGCGTGGCTTTTCCCATCTTAGCTGTGTTTGTATGATTTCCTGGGGAGCAAAAGGAAGAATTTCATTCTGGCCGCTGTTAGGTGATGGCCAAACATCTTTCTGTACAAAGCGAACTTCACTCTTCCACAGTGTTGGTGTAAGTCAAGCCACAATTTAAAGTTTCCGTGAGCAGTGAGTTTTAAAGTAGATTTTGCGTTAAGTTTTGTGTAAGTCAGTTTTTACTAAGTCTGTGTGTAGCACTGAATCCGGCTCTCGGTACGTAATTTCAATTTAAAATGCCTAGTCTAAAGACTGCTGCAGAATAAGTGGTATTAACAGCTGGGCTTAAACTCACTGACACAGGTTTAATTTAATCTTCGCTTAAGATAAGTCAGCTCTATTTCCACCCAAAAAGATTGAAACAGCAAGAAGGATTATCCTCGATGGAAATCTGGAGCAAACAGGTCTGTGCTCTTAGGGAAGCCCGGAGAATGGGTGTAGTAGGTTTGGAGAAATAATGAGTTGTACGGAAAAAGGCGGCTTTCTAGCATCATCCTTCTCTCTGCGTGGGACTGACTTTTTCAGGCAGCCTGCTTGGCTCTTTGTGTTAGCCGGGAGATCAAACACTACAATGATCTCCATGCAGAGATTAACAGAATAAAGTGTTGTGTCAAGATTTATCATGAGATAGGTAAGGGTGGTTGGCCTGAATTAATCAGAGAACATATGCTGGAGTTCAAGCTATATCCCTTATATCACAAAAATGCATCTCCTGCAGAGCTGCCTGAACCTCTCAGCTGCAACACTGTGCTCAGCAGAGCATCCGTGGAGGAGAAGGTACCGCTGGGACCCCTCTGCCCCACGCACGGGCAGGCTCTGGAAGAGGAAAAGCCTGCTACGTACCAGTGTGACTGGATTTCAGATTTGTTGTTAATGTGTACATTCCCTTCTCACCACCCCTCTTCATCTTTTCTCCCGAGGAGAAGGACTTGGCGGTGCTGGATGATGAGAAGCTCACCATGAGCCGGCAGTGTGCGCTGGCAGCCCAGAAAGCCCCCCGTGTCCTGGGCTGCATCAAACCAGTGTGACCAGCAGGGCCAGGGAGGGGATTCTGCCCCTCTGCCCCACTCTGCTGAGACCCTCCTGCAGTGCTGCCTCCAGCTCGGGGGGCCCCAGGGCAGGAAGGACACGGAGCTGCTGGAGCGAGTCCAGAGGAGGCCCCGGAGATGCTGCGAGGGCTGGAGCCCCTCTGCTCTGGAGACAGGCTGAGGGAGCTGGGCTTGTCCAGCCTGGAGCAGAGAAGGCTGCGGGGAGCCCTTGGAGCCCCTCCCAGGGCCTGCAGGGGCTGCAGGAAAGCTGGAGAGGGGCTGGTTGCAGGGCAGGGGGGGCCAGGCCAAGGGGAAGGGCCTGAAGCTGCAGGAGGGGAGCTGGAGCTGAGCTGGGAGGCAGCAATCCTTCCCTGGGAGGGTGCTGAGGCCCTGGCACAGGGTGCCCCGAGAAGCTGTGGCTGCCCCTGGATCCCTGGCAGTGCCCAAGGCCAGGTTGGATGGGGCTTTGGGCAGCCTGGGCTGGTGGGGGGTGTCCCTGCCCATGGCAGGCGGTGGCACTGGGGGGACTGGGAGCTCCCTTCCCACCCAGACCAGCCTGGGATTCTGGGATCCTTGCAGCCCGTATCCTTGGGGATCCTGCAGCTACGAGGAGCTGCGAACCAG
Source organism: Psophia crepitans (assembly GCA_013399095.1). Taxonomy (NCBI): domain Eukaryota; kingdom Metazoa; phylum Chordata; class Aves; order Gruiformes; family Psophiidae; genus Psophia; species Psophia crepitans. Next base: position 282,540 of record VWZZ01004743.1, read on the forward strand.
GCGGTGGGTAGGGAAAAGCCCGGCGCCAACACAACGGCGGGGCCCAGCCCAGACATCTGCACGGCAGCGCCCCACCGGCTCCCGGGCCGGAGCTCTGTGCCGGGGACCCCCGCTGAAACCCGGGGCCGTGGACGAAGCGGAGGGCCGCANTAAAAGGGCTTTTGGGGACGGGGACGGGGGGGGAGGTGGCGTGGGGTGTGTTTGGGTTTGGGGTTTTCCCTTTTTTTTTTTTTTTTTTTTTAACCCAAAATAAATGCGGTAGATGATCAGCCCCAACTGGTGCATCCTGAAAGAAGACAGGACCCAAACCGCTTTGCTTCAAGCAGGAGCCTACGGGTCCGAAACACCCCCGGTGGGTTTGGGCTTTGCTGGTGACCTCTGCAGCCTGCGGGCAGCGGGCCGTCGCGGGGTCGTGCCGGAGCGCTGCCCTCTTTCTCCTGCTCCTCCTCGGGGAGAGGGGGCAAGAGGGGAGCGTGGCGGCTCGTGGTAGGGCCCAGACCCTTTTTTTCCAGAGCCCTGGCACATGAACCAGCTCTCGGTTCAAATCTGCCAGCTACACCTAGTGCAGAGGTTCCTGCTCAAAGCCGCTTGCCCACTGCTTGCAAAAGGACGTTTAAACACACCATTTGCTATTTTAAAGGAAGGGGGTAAGGCGGCAGTTCTTCTCCTCACTGTCTCCAAGTCTTTGCTATTTTGAACATGGTTTTTGCAGACATTTTCCAAGGGTACTAAACCCGCTGAAAGCGGTGGATGTAGAAAGCCTCACTCTTCTATGTCACAACTTGGTGTTCTAAACTTTCTGCCTGGATAACTGCCCAGAGCGCCCTTTAAAATAAACACTTTGTTCAGTGTGTGAGGAGCTCTCAGGTTGGGAGCCACAGCTCTGGTAACGCAGCTCTGCTAGTCAGATTGCTGCTTACCCGATCGGGCCGCCGTGGCAGCCCCCGTCCAGCGCCTGTCTAGGAGCTCCCCGGAAAGCACGTGCTGGTGCTGTCCGGCCTACTGCTTTGCATGACAAAAATCACAGGCAAATGCATTCAGGAGTGAAATAATATGTTGATGGAGGTTTTGCCAGGTACTGTTTTCAATACAGTCAGAAAATAGGAGGAGAAAGAGGGGGAACACCTTTGGGCATTAAAAAAGCCAAGAAGCTGAATGCACAGCCTGGACAAGCTCTAAGTATTGTTGAGAAAGAGCAGGCAAAACGTCTTGGTCCTGAAAGCCAAGAACGTGGGTCCTGTTCAGTTCCTCCTGTATGTGTAGGAACAGAGCACTTTGTGCCTTTTTTTTTTCCTTCATATGAGCAAAACTGCATCGATACTACCTGTCTCCATCAGCCTTTTTTTCCTCTTACAGAGGCGCAGAAACTGCCTGCAAGGCACTCACACTTGCAGGCGTGTCACTTTTTTCACTTAAGACTTTCCTGCACTTAACTGAGCTCAAAAGCATTTAAAATACCATTGCTATTCCTGAGTAGCATCTCACTCAGGAAAAACTGCCAGTAGGTTTGATCAAGAACACCACCATGTGTAGGCAAGATTTTAATTACATCCATTTAAACAAGGAGTAAGTCCGAAGTTAATTGCCAGAAAACACTCTGTTCCGTGTCCGTATTTCAAAAAGTTGCATGTGGATAAAAATGTCAAGGGTATGTCTAGAAACAGTACGAGACCGTAAACAACCTTTTCCAGATTTGACGGAAATGCCACCTTCTGTCACAAGTTTTGATCAGGCAAATATAGGAAGAAAATGGATACACACGGGCGTATGTTTTAGGTTATTTTCTCTTCATAGTCCCTTAACTGGAAGTTGACACGTACCTATTAGTGATAATTGACAATATGCCTCAACAGTTTTTTAAGCCTTGACAGAATCAAATTTCATCTCAGTTCTGGAATTCAAACCAAGTCCCGAAAAATGAAAAAGCAAAAAGCAAGCAATTACATCCATTCCTAAACTGTCACGTAGGCACAGGTCTTGTGAATGCACGTATTTCACTTAAGCAGCAGCTTATCTTTGTATTCCTGAATTTGTGGTTGTCTTAAGCCCAAAATAAATCTCATAAAGGAAAAGACAAATGTTGAGTGGGTTTAAAAAACCCCGTTTCAAGCAATCCACCCTTGCACGCAGACCAAAGATACTCTGGTGACTCTGCGGTCTTGCCATTGTAACGGCACCCGCAGTGGAAGTTCTGCAGGGACAAACACAGCAGTCAGAGAGGGTAACGGGGATCAGCATAAGCTGTACAAACACAAGTGTGCAGTGGGCTGCGGTAGAAAAATCAGCGGGATTAGTAAAAGCGCTGCTCAGTCTTTTTTTTTTAATTAGCACGATTATACAAGCTAGGAGAGGTTTTCAAACACTGGAGCGGTCAGCTGGGTTAACTTACACTGTGCAACTCAGTCACGTTCCTGAATGGGATTTCTGTGCAGTCATGGTTGAAAAATGGAGGCCCAGCATTTTTGGTAGTTTTCTGATTCTCAGTACACACGCACACAAAAAAAAAAAGAGAAAAAAGTGCGATTCTAGGCATACCATGGCATTGCTTACAGAAAAGTTATAAAGTTGCTGTTGCCTCTAACATCCTGAAGTTCAGTTGCTGGCATTAATTAGACGTTAATTTTTGTCAATCTGGCAGGAAGGATCTGATTTGATTCTGTGAATTATTTAAGAATCAAAAAGTCTGAAATAATATTTGATTCCTTGATCTTATTTTCACATGCCAGTATAACAGAAGGAAGCTGGAAATACCCTTCCTTCACCGGGTGAGAAAGACTGTTCTGTAACACATGGTGTTATAGACTCCAGTGCTTTGGCACTCACTGGCCTGGACAATAAAAAAAGACGTTTAAGACCCTCTGCATGACCGCACATGGCACCATACCATCCCAAACAGACAGTGATAGAGACCTTTTGCTTCACACTATAATGTAACTGGTCCTGGGCGCAATATTGTGGCGACTACAAGGCTGTTGGTGCCCAGGGGAAGCAAGGAAAGATTTCATCAGTGCTTTTTGACGGGGCTGCACAATTGTTGTGACAGTTCCTGGGTCTAAATCCTTCCTTGCATTGCTTTTTGGCCTTTAGAAACATGGAGCCCGAAGGAAACACTTGGGCTCTGAGGTGTTGACGGCATTGAGGCCATCTTGAAAGGCCTTCAGACACCTTGCAGAAGCAGCAGCACATCGCTTTCTGGGTTTTGTATCCCAACTTGGCCTTGCCTCTGAGTGCAATATGAAGAAAATTACCTCAGGCTGGACCTGGTGGGACCCTCAGCCCCCAGTTAGATAACCAGTCTCCCAACACGGCGCACAAGCAGAGCAGGAGCCTTGCAACCCAGCCGACGTGGTATGACCAGAAGGGAGCAGCTCTGTCCCGCACAAACATGGAGCCAGAGCACTCAGGCTGTGGGAAAGCAAACGATCTCTTTCATTTCTTCCTCCAGAGCACAGAGTGGAACTCTGATCACCATTTCTTCAGTGCACACTCTAGTAACGGGGCAAAGTGGACAGCAGGATATTCTGTGGCTTCCTTTGAAGCTGCTCTGCATTGTATAAAACACTGAAACCATCCAAGCAGAGTTGGTTGTTCTCAGATCTCCAAGGAAAATGCTTTTACCACTGGCCATCTCTCTCATTCCCTCTGGCTAAGCAAGTGCCGAGACCCTGTGCGGCTGTCCATGTGCCTGCTGCAGAAATATGGGTGGCATTGGAAAGCTCCTGGTGGAAACTTGGGCAGGACTTAAACGAGGTTTGAAGGACCTCAGGAGTGCTGACATTTCATTTTGCCCCAGACTATGAGAAGATATTAAGTGCCCAGTTCCCATTAATTTCAGACACTTGAATATTGTTGGTAATTCAGGCCTTTGCTTCTGTGCTTTTTCCTTATCACCTCTTCTGCCTGTAGGAGTTACGACCACATTGGAAGAGAGCCTGTGCCTAAGCACGTGTGTAAGTTGTGCTGCAGGACCTGCTGGTGCTGTACGGCTGCTGTAGCAGTTATGCCAAAGTGGTCACCCTTCCTTGAGAACGAGCTCTGATACATTGGCAGTTGTTTTAAAAAAAATTAAGTAATCATTTCCTGAGTTATCCAAGAATTCAGATGTATCTGAGGGAAGGAAGGTGCTGAAAACGTGAAAAATAGCTTTGTGGAACAGCCAGATGATTCAGCTATGCAGGGAAACAGGACAAATGTGTCTGAGATGAAGGTCAGACATGGCTTTCTTTAAAAAATAATAATATTTTTAGGTTGTTAGCTGCATGAAATTGCCTTACGAGCCCTAATTTCAGACCAATCTGCCTTCAATATACTAAAAAAATTAAAAATTATGTTGGTCCCAGAATGCTGCTTCTGTTTCTTAGGAGCAGCACAAAAAGAAATGCACAAAGAAGATGGTTTACAGCCCGAGCATGCAGGGCATAGCTATGGTTAAAATGTGGCGAAAGAGAAATAGCACTGGATTTGATCCAGACCTAGCCGAGCTGCTAAGCCCAGTGTTTTAACAATATGCTAATATTTGGGAACTGATAGTGATTTCATTGCCTATTATCCCCAGGGAGACAGAAGTCTGTGGGAGCTAAATATCTGGGGATTTATACACGAGCCTACGCTTTTGCATGAGAGCAGAGAAAGATTTCCCAGCACACTCTCCATAAGGACAACCGTGGCTGTGCTTGCTTTGCCAAGCGCACATCTGGCAAAGCCCAATTTAGCACCACACACATCTGTGAGCTGGGCTGAGTTCAGGCAGTGTCTGGCCAATGCTCTCAGCCATCTGCTGTGATGGGGCTGGGCCTGTGTGGGGTCGGGAGCTGGACTCAATGGTCCTTATGGGTCTCTTCCAGCTTGGGAGATTCTATGATTCTGCGGTAAGTCCAGAAGTAGCCCTATTTAACTGCAGAAGCTAACCTCCCCTTCCAGCAAGGGACATGACAAGTAAGCGTGGCTCTGGTTGGTTCGTCTCTCTTCAGATGATGTGTGCCTAACGCAGTTGCTGAGAAGATATTCTGTATTACAGCAGTAAGCCAAACAGAAAACAGATTGTCAGTCACAAAGAAAAAACATTAGTAAAGGCACAAATGAGACCACTCTAAAAGGAAAAAAAAAAGTAACTACCACCATCCTTGTGGGAACCGGACGAGAGGAGGATATAGCCTTGTTAGAGGCTATTGGGTACTCCAGGGAGGGAAAGGCTAAAGCTTTAGGTAGCCTAGGGTTTCTGCCCACCCATCTCATGGGTTTTGTCTTTGAACTACAAATACAAAACTAAATACAAATTAGTTCCCAGCTCTGTCTGGGTTTGAACATAAGGATGCAGGTCCAGAAAAGAAACGCATTAGATGGAAAGGGGAACCAGGCACCGATTCTCCTGCATCTGTCAGTAGCACAACGATGTTCACAGTGCAGCTCTCTGGAAAACCCTGGTCTCCTAAAGAGTAGTTTGAGGTTTCCCACAAGTGTTTCTTGCATGGTAAAAAAGCCATGCGATTCTTAACAAATATGCATCTGCCTTGGTATTGAACACTTCTGTTTGTACTGAGCCCGGTGGGAAAGAAAACAGAAATCAGGAGACCAAGTTTCAGAAGAGAAAAATGTATTTTTTTCTCTCAACACCCTGATCTTGATCTGTAGTCATCTGAAGACATAGACAAATAGAATCACAAAGCTTTGACTCGAACCCAACTGCTTTGTTGCATACCACACTAGCACTCTCATTTTGCTGCATTGTCCACTCCACACAATAGATTTAAACCATCAGTTGGGTGTTAGCATAAGAATTCGAGCATCAGGAAGACTCACCCATCCCCATCTACACTGTGAAAATGATCAAGCTTTTTAGCTACCTGCGTCTGCTCTAAGAGGCGGAGGTTTGCATGGCCAGAAGGCAGTGTGCTCTGCAGCCTCTTTAAGCACTCTCTAAGCTTCATTTTTGGTGGTTTCCCAAGTTACTGTACAGCAACCATGACCGAAGCTGGACTGAAGCCCTGCAGAGAGAGGATGTTTATTTGAAATGCTCTGAAATTAATTGGTCCAGGAGGCTGGTTTGAATCATCCCCTGGTGAAGGGACAGGTTTTGGCTTAGCAGAGAGGCTGTCTATGATGAAACCCTTTCTCCAAAGAAACCCCTTAGGGGACAGCCTGGCTTCCAGGAATGCTGGAAGGTGTGTCCATATTACCCTGAACTGTGAGCAGCACATCTTTGCCTGCAGCACTGGAGAAGGAATAAAATCCCTTTTTCCAGGTCCTCCTTTCCCCTGAAAAGCTTACCAAGAGTTGGCAACCCCATGCACTAAAGCGTCTGGGACCATTTCCATTCAGTTCCCTTGCCTTTCCGAACACACGTTCCACAACTTTGGTATCACTGACTCTGGTTTTGTGGCTATTGTTCTGCTCTTGATTACACATTGCTCCCAAACCACAGGCTGGAGAGCCCAGGGATCCTGATGTTCAACACTTCCTTTCTGTTTTCAGACACTCCCTCTGAGCCTCCAACATGGAGTGAATCCTGGTCCCCTTCAGGAGACAACTCCAATGATTTCCTAGGCTTGGTGACTGCCACAGTTCAAGTAGACAACGTTAACACAGATTTTTTGCTGTAACTTAAGGGCACAGACACTGGGCAGAAGGTAACAGACAACACAGCAGAGCAACCACACAGCAGGGAATCATTTTGGAGGAGGTATCTGAGAGGGACAAAAGCTCCTGGTGTCCTTTCTGTACAGGTGGAGCTGGGAATCTCCAATTTGTTGAAAGATTTCACCAGTAAATTGACTCAAGTCTCTTGCTGTAAGCAGTCTGTCATCCCAAATTTAATTAACTTTGTTGCCAGGAACGAAGAATATTCAGTTCACTTCCTTTTTTTAGAAAAAAAGTCTCCTCTGTTTCATGACCAAATCCTATTATTGCCTCAACAGTGAATAAACCAAACCACAGTAAATGGTGAGGATTAGTAACCAATGACAAATATAAATACAACCCACATACAAAAGTCCTGCTTAGCTCATCAGATCACTGGTAACTTCTGAGAAGCATATTTCTTTTGTCTCTGACTCTTGCCTTTCCCTTCCACATCTCTCTCCTTTAAACACAATCTGGATCTCATTTCCCCCACCTGCAGAGATCAATAATCATTTGGTGGGTTGACCCTGGCTGGATGCCAGGTGCCCACCATCCTGTGCGCAGCGACCCATAGGGTAAGTAGTAAGATTGACTCCCTCACGTTCATGGCTTTTTCACAGCATGGTCTCTGCAAACACGTAGGAACACGACTCCTGCCCTGAGAGATGCAGGAACAAAGCTTTAGGGTAATTCTGACCATTTTCTCTTTGGGGATGCATTCTGTGCCTTCAGCCATGTGTTTCATTCGGGTCTGATCCACAGGCATAAATCCTGGAGTGTGGCAGCTGCTTTGAACCCAGAGATGGACACATCGCAGGACATTGGCCAGAGCTCAAATTAACACAGATCATCACTCTGCTAATGCAACTTCTCGCAGTTCCCAGGGCTTTAAGTGCAGGTAATTTGGTCTGTTCAGTCCAGATACCATCCTGCAATCTGTCTGCTCCACCTGAAGTGGCATTACAAGGAAGAATTCTGTGGTTTTATAATACATGGTGAAATTACGAAAATCTGGATCAAGAGTTATATTCTTTCTGAACAGGGAGCAACAGAAAGATTCTTCCTAGAGAATCTAGAACAAAGTCTTCTAACATCACAAAATAAAGATCCTCTTTTACAGAGATCATAGAATGGCTTGGGTTGGAAGGGACCTCAGAGATCATCTGGTTCCAACCCCCTGCCATAGCTTAGTCTCCAGGCCCACTTAGAGGTTCAGGTACTCAAGAGATGTGGGAATCCTGACTGCCAGTGAAGATGGAGGCAAAGAAGTTGTTAAGTACCTCAGCCTTCTCCATATCTGTTGTTACCAGTTCTCCGTCTTCATTTGTCAGAGGCAGTACACTCTCCTTGATCTTTCTTTTCTGGCCAATGTAGCTGCAGAACCTCTTCTTGTTGTTCTTTGCATCCCTTGCTGAGTTTAGTTCTGTCAGTGCCTTGGCATTCCTGATCCCATCCCTGCACATCCAGACAGCATTTCTGTACTCTTCCCAGAGCACACGGACCTGTTTCCACTGCCTATGCATCTCCTTCTTTTGCCTAAGTTTGGCCAGCAGGTCCTTGTTGCTCAGCCATGCCGGTTTCTTACTTTTGCTGCTTGATTACATACAGAGATGGGAGAGCTCTTGTGCTCTAAGAAAAATGTCATTAAAGAGTTGCCAGCTCTGATCAGACACCTGTCCCTAAGGACAGTGTCTCATGGGATCTCATCCACTAATTCTGTGAACAGCTGGAAGTTTGCTCTTCTAAAGTTCAGGGTCCTGACTTTGCTCTTTGCCAGGTCCATATCCCTCAAGATCACAAACTCAGCCAGGAAATGGTCACTGCAACCCAGGTTACCTCCAATCTTAACCTCTGTAATGAGCTCATCCGCATTGGTGACCACCAGGTCCAGTAACGCTTCTCCTCTGGTTGGTTTGTCTAATACCTGGATGAGGAAGTTGTCCTCAATACACTCCAGGAGTCTCCTGGATTGCTTACTGCCTGCTGTGTAGCTTTCATGGAATCATTAAGGTTGGAAAAGACTTCCAGGATCATCTAGTCCAACGGTCCCCCCACCACCTATATTACCTACTAAACCATGTCCCTAAGTACCACATCCAACCTTTCCTTAAACACCCCNCACAACTGGCAGCTGTTCCGCCTTGTCCTGTCACTAGTTATCTGTGAGAAGAGGCCAACCCCCAGCTCACCACAACTCCCTTTCAGGTAGCTGTAGAGGGCAATAAGGTGTCCCCTCAGCCTCCTCTTCTCCAGACTAAACAGACCCAGTTCCTTCAGCCTCAATCTGTTTTCCAGCAGACATCCAGGTGGTTGAAATCCCCCAGTGGGATGAGAGCCTGTGAGCATGATGCTTCTTGTAGTTGGAGCAAGAAGGCCTCATCAACAAGCTCCCCTTGATCGGGCAGTCTGTAGTAGACCCTAACCACAAGGAGTCCTTTATTGGTCTGGTCCTTGATTTTTACCCACAGGCTCTCAACCTGCTCGTGGCTGTTTCTCAGAAGCAACTCTTCACAATCTGTCCATTTCTTAACATAGAGGGCAATGCCCCTGCCCTTCCTTCCCTGCCTCTCTCTCACGTAAAGCTTGTAGCCCTCAATTCCAGTGTTCCGGTTGTGTGATTCATCCCACCATGTTTCCGTGATAGCAAATTAGATCATAGTTTTCTAATAGCACCGTGGCTTTCAACTCCTCCTGCTGCTGCGTGCATTGGTGTAGAGGCACTTGAGCTGGGCTGTGGGCCACATCACAGATGACTGAAGCCATCTTGTTGCAAGAAACCTGACCTGAAAGTAGAAATAACATCCTGATCACATACTTCCCTGGAGGACTTTAACTTGCAGGCAGGAAACAAATGCTTTCTACAACTTAAACCAATACCAGGTTTTCTTAAAAAGGTACCTCCTTTCCACACCCTTGCCACCAATATTAATTTTGAAATCTTGGTATGAAAAATTGCAGCTCAAGGTAGTTTTACAGGAGATCTGAGAATTCCTAGCAAGTGGTATTCATCATGTGGTAATGAAATTTAAATCAATATCCAATTCTTTTTTTCAAAGGACCATTTTAAACTTCCTTTTGTTACCATCTTTGGCCTCATAAAAATAACCTCTTGCTATATCTTTAGCACATATATTATGTCATTTTAATGAGGCTTATGTGCAACTCGGAGACCTTACAGAAAAGGGAGAGACATAGCTGTTTAAAGAAAATGGGAAATAACTCACTCTCACCCAGCACACTTCCCATATTCTGGAACTTCTAACGCTATCTGGAAGGCAGAGACTTGGCCTATTTCCAGAGCAGTATTTCTGCAAGTAATAGGATCATATCAGCGCAACACCCCTCGTTATATGTTTTCTTATGAACAGGTCTATTCAAACAGGGCACTTGCAATAACGAGTTCTTTTGATGATCTGTAACAGCTATCACACCAGTGAACGATGAACATCAATAACCACCCACGTGGTCCTTGGACACTGACGCAGCACTGCTTACTTCTGCCTCAACATTTTCTCTTCTTGGTCTGCTTTATCATTTATATATTGCAATTTCAGGGGGTGCTTTTGTGAATAACAGAGGTACATGCTTAAACTGGGAAACTAGGCGCATGAGTAACGTAGGGTACGGTAGCAAGCTGCCACATCTGCTAAGCTACTGTTCACTAGAGCACATCCACTAAATTGCAGTATGTCCACGTTTCACAGTTTAGCCATGGTAGGTGCGAAGTGATGCGCTTTAGCTGAGCGCTCTTCACCGAGGGATGAAGAAAGGCAGCACCCGTCATGGGTAGAGAACGCACCCACGATAGGCGCTGTGACTTGGTGATGCACGGTTTGGGGTAGCCTGCTTGCTGGAGTTAACTGCTTAAATTAGTGCTTCAAGGAAAACAAGTCCTAAGGGGGGGGGGGAACCACCCCCAAAACCCACCCCCAAAATAAAAAACAACAAGAAAAAAGACATTTACTGTTGTTAAAGAGTCTTTCTAAACTCTTTACAACTCTATTTTTTGGGTGATGGCTTTGGTTTTTTAAGACTTTCACTTATTAGCATGCCACCCAGTTACTAGATATGGCAAATGCTTTCATTCCCTGCAACATTTAATCTGGGTCCCTCTTAGATAGAAAAACATTGATGGTTTAGATCTAAACAGGCACCTTGTCATTTCAGGAGGTCATTCTTAGAAGAAATATAGTTTGGGAAACCCCATTCTCCTTGACGGTTTTGTCTCTATGCCTGCTCACTTAGGAAGTGACCCCCTCTGAGCTGTCGGCTCTGCAGCCTCTCCCTGATATTGGTCTTTCAGGAAAGCAACTGGCAGCGAGCTCAAATTCTGCAGGTGTCACCGTGTCCTGCCTCTGTCAGTCAGGCAGTTGTTTTCCTGCAGGCTCTTCCCAGCACAAGAGATGTTTCTCGCTCTCCTGGAAATCCACAGTGTCATTACCACTAACAGAGGGTACTGCTACTTGGCTTTTTAGGAGTCCTTTCTCTCTGGGGCACACAGAGAAGCAGTATTTTCCCCTTTCGGTTTATAATTCTGGCTGACATGGGATCTGCCACTCTTTATGGTATTCAAAGCCTAAGAAGCCAGTTACTCACCGTGAGTGTGCAGGCAGAGATGGACACCCCACCAGAGCCTGACTCCTCAGACGCACGAACCACCACGGTTTATCCATACTGATGGCTTCTCCTCAGCTCAGCCCTCATAGACAGAGCATGATCCCCTTTAATGCATTTTCTACTGCTGGTTTATTTTATACTTACTATCCAACAGCATTTCTCTGTTTTAAGAGTTCAGCCTAAAATGAAACTGCACCTTTCTAAATAAAGAAGGAAAAAAAAAAAAGAGATAAAACCAGCAAGAAGCTGCTACTCTAAACTTGCCAAAAATTTAGAAGTACCTTATTCAGCTTTGTTTTGAGATGAAACTCATGTTGTATTCCTATGATGCTGTGGCAGCAACTAAACCCTTTCAGAAGCTCTGCTATATCTTAATACTGTACTTCACCAGATTCTGGTGAAAAGCCCAGGATGTTAAGCACCGAGGTGACACTTCTTTCCCAAGCAGTTACAGAAATACAGACCACTGCAGAGATGTATCTTCTATGGAAGTTATGCAGAAATAACTTTCAAGCTTCAGCATGTATTGTCAAATCTCCTTGTTGGAAACCATACATCTTGCCACATGTACCCATTTAATCTTTCTTCTCATTTCATACATCCATCTTTGTGGGGGATTGACCCTGGCTGAAGGCCAGGTGTTGATCCAGCCACTCTATCACTGCCCCTCCTCAACTGGGCAGGGGGAGGAAAAAAACATACAATGGAAGGCTCATGGGTTGAGATAAGGGCAGGGAGATCACTCAGCAATTACCATCACAGGCAAAAGAGACTTGACTTGGGGAAAATTAATTTCACTGATTACCAATCAAATCAGAGTAGGGTAATGAGAAATAAAACCAAATCTTAAAACCCCTCCCTTCTTCCCAGGCTCAACTTCACTCTCAGTTTTCTCTCCCTGCCCCCCCAGCGGCACAGGGGGACAGGGATGGGGGTTACGGTCAGTCCATCCCACGGTGTCTCTGCCACCCCTTCCCCCTCAGGGCAGGCCCCCTCACACTCTGCCCTGCTCCAGCCTGGGGTCCCTCCCACAGCAGACAGTCCCCCTCCCCCCCTGCTCCATTGGGAGTCCTTCCCAGGGGTGCAGCCCTTCCCCAGCTGCTCCTGTGGGTCCCTCCCCAGGGTGCAGCCCTTCAGGAGCAGCCTACTCCAGCAGGGGTCCCCCACAGGGTCACCAGTCCTGCAGCAACCCTGCTGTGCTGTGGGCTCCTCTCCCCACAGGGCCACAGGTCCTGCCAGGACTCATGCTGTCACAGCCTCCTTCAGGTGTCTCCAGCACAGGGTCATCCACAGGCTGCAGGTGGATATCTGCTCCACTATCAACCTCCACCGGCTGCAGGTGGGTATCTGCTCCACCATCATCCTCCGCAGGCTGCAGGGGAACAGCCTACCTCACCATGGTCTTCTCCATGGTCTGCAGGGCGATCTCTGGTCCAGCATCTGGCTCCTTCTTCACTGACCTTGGTGTCTGCAGTTGTTTCTCTCATGTATTCTCACTCCTCTCCCCAGCTGCTGTCGCACTAGCAGTTTTTTCCCTTCTTAGTTCTGTTACCCCAAGGTGCTGCCACCATCACTGACGGGCTCGGCCTTGGCTGGCAGCAGGTCTGTGTTGGAGCCAGCTGGCACTGGCTCTGCAGACATAGGGGAAGCTTCTCACAGAAGCCACCCCTGTAGCCCCTCCACTACCCAAACCTTGCCATGCAAACCCAATACAGTCCTTGACACCAATTTCCTCTGGTTTAATTCTTGCCAAGGGGCAGTTGAGACAGCAAAACAAACAATAGCAATACTTTTTTCCAGAAACACATGTGAGTGCAGAACAATACCCTTCAACACCTGCTAAACAAAGAAACTGTCGCAGGATGTCAGCTTTAATTTTAACTGCAAAGGAAAACCAACGCTTGAGAGGGCTCATCTCTCAATCTCTGCCTCCGCATGAGGCTCCTGGTCTGCAGGACAGAAAAGAAGTGGGGAAACAAAACCCAACTTTCTGAGATTTAAAGGGATATTGTCATTTACCCACTCTGTAAGTGAGCTAGGAGCAGTTGCAGCCTTGCAGATTAGTTTTGGTAGTTCACAGCTGAGTTAGTCATCACGAGCCATATCCTCCACGGAGGCTGTCGTGCCAGTCTCTTGCCTGGCTGCAGAGCAGCAGGCCCAGAAACCATCCCTTCCCGGCAGTCTGCTGCAGTGTCTGTGCTTCCCAAAGGAAAACAGACGAAACTGCTCTGCTCTCGGGGGCCTGTGCAGGTTTGAAGCTCAAAAGGGGAGAACCAAAACAGACCAAGAAGCAGCACTCACCTTTTTGCCTCCTGGGCTTAGCTCTCAGGCTGACATGAAGACCTCTCCCAGGCAGAATGTGTCCCCTGTGGGAAAAACCATCTTATTTATCATAGGATCCCTGCTGTCATGAGCGTTTAAGGTAGCAAAATAAAACAAGACTTCTAGAACTTGTTCATTTTTATTATTCTGTTATAGCCCAATAAAGTCTGTATCTTCATAAACAGGACCACTCACTATGGTTCATTAGAAAAATGTTTAGTAACTGTCACCTATCTTTGAGAAACTTCGCCCTAGATTTAGGAGATTTCTTCTTTATCCCCCAGCAGAGTAGGAAATCTTGCAGATGTTTTGGTACTAGGGAAAATGGGAACCTTTCTTGTGATGGCAGGAAACTGCCCTGCACTTAGATGCTATCAGGACTTGAAAATATTTTTGAAGCTCTGTTGGCTACTTTTCATTTTTCCTTCCACATCTCTCACACCAAGTCCTAGCCAAGAGCTTATTTCATTAGTTTAGCATTCTTTACATTCATGTATTCACCTACAGGTACACATACATACAGCTGTAGTTAAATGCACATCATTTACTATTGGCTATGCAGGCAAGGCTTTTGTCTTTGACCCAAGGAATGTGTTCTTTATTGCCCATATAGTTTCTCTGGAGGAAATCACGCAACCGTAACACAATGCCTCTTTCAGAGCTGTGCTCTGCTGATTGCTACAGACCCTCACATTTCGTGCATCTCTCTTCCTTCTTGCTTGTTTGTCACTCCACAGCAGCTGGGCATGCCTTTGCTGGGCCTTGAGACACCAAAACATCAGTCCTTTGTAATCACAAATTGTCCCGTGCCTCTGGCAGATCTGCTTCTCCATTGAAGAGATGCTTTGCCCCATAGTTTCTTTGCATAAGGCACGTCATATCAATTTGAGGAGCTAGTTCAGCTTTACTGTTGCAATGACTCTGGCACAACTGCGTGATGGAAGTGAACTGTCGTCTACAGGTAGACCACAGGAACTTCTCTGCAGCAGACTGAGGCACCTTGGGGTGCACCACTCACCAAAACTGTTTCTGTCTTGTGTGATGGTATTTTCTGGACCTTTCAGTTCCTACAGTTCTGCACAGTACACTCTAGTTAGAAGATATAACACAGCGGAGCAAAATTCTCCTCTAATCTCTGACTGCCTTTACTTTTGATCATGGATTTGTTTCAAATTTAGGAACTAATCTAAGAGACTGTTGATATGTACTAAACCAACAGCTCAAATTGCGTATAAACTGACCCAAATCCCACAGAAACAAACAGAAGACCTCCCACTACCCTTAGGGGGCTTTAGATCAGATTCTGAAACCAATTTTGCTGGATCACACTGCATCTGAGACTATGTCAGATGTACTTATGGTCTCACAGCCCTTCTCATCAATGACTTTCTCAGGCGCTTGCAGAGTGACACCATGTCCCATGTCCTGCACCTGGACTCACAGGGTTAGTTAAATCACCAGTACTGGGCAAGCATTTATGGGCTGAGATGACAAGATCTCACTGAAAGCAGTACAACAAACCCCAGCAGCAATGATCTACGACTCCTGCCCCCAGACCTGCATTCTGACACCTGTAGCTGCCAAGCCACATGGCTGGTACATCGTCTAGGCAGCGTGCTAACCTTACCAGAGTTACTTATTCATTAAAGAACAGCTGAGTTTTGCAAAAGCCTATGGTTGAGGCATTAGACTGAGATTCCTGAAATAAACTTTGCTATTGAGTCTCTCTGGGAGACTGTTCAAATGAATTGGGATTAGATTCCAAGCAGCCTTGAGGAAACACCTTGCAGCTTGCTGGAAATCAAACCGCAGAGTCTGAGGTGCCCAGTGTGATGGATCAGTGCTTCAGAGCCTGACCAACGCCTGTGGGAGCAGCATGCTTAGAGGGAGCAATGAAGTGATCAGGGAAACAAAAATGTGCTTTTCCAAATCTCCAATTTGCTGCTTGATTGAGCCGTAAATATTTTTGAATACGTAGCTGCTGTATTTCAGACAAATAATTTGTCCAGGAGGAAAGCCCAAATGTTTTGTTAACAATCGCAATACCATTCTCCACAAGCACGCCAAAGAGAGCCCTAGCTTGTACTTAATAGTTCTGTTAAGTGCCTCCTTGTGTTAGGACATGAGTCTGTGCAGCTTGGAGTACAAAGGGCATTACATGTCAAACGTGGCATGGGAACACTGCAGTGCTGCCCAGAGTTGTGCGGCATCCTTAGCCTCTACTGTTCACCTCCATGGAAATTTGAGGTGCTTATTGTGAGAAAATGACTCAGGAATTTTGCTTCAGCCATTTTATGGGCCATGGCCATTTGGTGTGGGGGGACATGACACGTAGGCAAAGTTAAACAATTCAAGGGAATAGCTCCTTGGAAGGAGTTAAATGCAAAGTGAGTCTGTGATAAGCTAACAGATAGTGAAAGAATGTGCGCCCTGAAAGTATCAAACCAATGGGGACAGGGACAGGAACTTGGGCAACTGAAAAAGGGGGGTGGGAAAGGGTATAAAAACCTGAAATCTTTGTACTTGGGGTGTGCTTCCTTTGAGGTGCACCCGACTCAGCTGACTCGTTTGTTTTTAATAAATTTTTTTATCTTTGCTTCGAAGACTTTGTCCTCTTTACATTTAATATGTGGGCAAGTGTTTCTCACATTATCTTCAAGATCAACAGACAAAACATGCAGAAAATGGCTGGGGAGGGGGGGACGGGGACGGACGGACACGACATAGCACACCAAAAGGCTTTACAAGTTCCTGCCGTAACAGGACAGTTGTGTGGATCTCTTGGTAGGGCTGGGAGAAGGTGCTGGGCAATGACAGTGCTGGTCTTTGCTGTGCAGACTCAGCAATCCCAAAAGATGGCCTAATTTAGGAGAAATATCACTTCTTCCTCAACAAGGAGATTTTCTAGCTGCATCTAGGTGATGCCTTCCTTGGCCATTTTTCCCATTCCCGACTTTCTTGATTCTTTGTTTTTTATCTTTTTCCTTCATGGTTTGCTCTTTGAACATTCCTGCTCTTCCATTAACTTTTACATAATTAAAAATTATATCAATTATTTTAATGATAATCTGAAACACTGAAGAGGATCAAGTACCTCCCAGCTGACAGTGATAACTCTGGCATTGTTTTAAAGGACAGAAAGGATGGTGACACTCCCTCTACTTATAGGGTAGAAGATAGAACAAGATGACACATCTGCCCTGGACAAACAGCATTGGTTTTCTTTGCCAAAAATACAACATTCAAAAGGAAGACTTCAAAGAGAGATCTTGGAGCTGGAAAATAACATGCTTATGAAAGCTCTAAATATAGTGAGAGGAAGCCATAAACAGGAATGACAGTGTTTCAGGGAACACAAGGAGTTGCTAGGCAGGTAGCCCTTCTGTCCTGAAGTTATTTGCTGTAATTTATGACATCTGCAAGCACATGCAAAACTCCGTTCTTGGGATTATCTTGTTATTTTGTCCCACTAACTGCCCTGTGCCGCTTTTCAAATGCTTGCCAACAGCTCTCCAAAGCAAAGGGCTGAGAAACCACGGTCTGACACTCCAGGCTGAAAGTAGGTTCACCATCTTGAGATTTTTACACTCAGAAAACTCAAAAAGTAACTAATTGTCTATCAAGGATAGAAAGAAACAAATGTGAACCAATGGTGCAATATACATTCCCTCCCAATAGTTATGTATGCAAATAAAATAGTATCATTGATCACAAATATAACAGAAAGCATCTGTCCATCCCACAGTTTCATATGCCATTAGGAGTTATGATGTTCGGATGTCTTCTCTGTAAAAAACGAAGAATGCTATTGTTTCTGAACAATTTTTCTTTTATGATCAAAAGTACACTCAAATCATTCTTCTGGATTTGATGAAACACTTCATGTCTTTGTAATGAAATATTTCAAAAGCAAATGGTTCTTCGGACAGTGACATCTTTTCTTCTAGTGAACAGACTTTATAATGGTATAGAAAAGCCTGCATGAGGTTTCTATAACAAAGAAAGAATTCTGACTTATTGACAGAACGGTCCAGAATAGTAAACTTGATTTTCAAGTTCAGCCAAAGTTAAACAGCTTCAATTTTTATTCTTCCTTTAATTTCATTCTATTCTCTGCAATTTCAACCACGCTATTTCCTTCAATGCAATCCTAAACAAAGCTTTATTTATTAAGATTTCATGGAAATAGAGAAAAAAAAAAGTTCTGACTAAAACCACTTTCTTTGTGTTCAAAGAAATGTAAATGTTTAGCCCAACAAATCACATCAAAGATGAAAATAGCAAAGTCTCCAGCAGTTCTTTGCATTGGAATGTCTTTCACATATTTTTTACAGAAATTGTAAAGGTACAGCTATGTTAATTAATTAGTGAATTCCAGTAGGATATTAAGGAAAAGAAAAGATTGAGATATGACAGTCTTTCATACTGGGACAGGCACTGTTTAATGTCTTTGTCGGTGGCATGGACAGTGGGATCGAGGGCACCCTCAGCAAGTTTGCTGACAACACTGAGCTGTGTGGTGCGATCAACATGCTGGAGGGAAGGGATGGTATCCAGAGGGACAACATGCTGCAGAGGTGGGCTAGCGCGAATCACATGAAATTCAACAAGGCCAAGGGCAAGGTCCTACACATGGGTTGGCAGAATCCCAAGCACAACTGCAGTCTGGGCGGAGAATGGATGGAGAGGAGCCCTGAGGAGAAGAACTTGGGCGTGCTGGTTGAGCCACCCGTGTCCTGGGCTGCATCAAACCAGTGTGACCAGCAGGGCCAGGGAGGGGATTCTGCCCCTCTGCCCC
>VWZZ01004743.1:301392-338182 GCA_013399095.1 Psophia crepitans
CTGCTGAGGAGGGGAGTGATAGAGCAGCTTGGTGGGCACCTGGCGTTCAGCCAAGGTTAAACCACTACACAGGCTGAGGGAGTTGGGCTTGTTCAGCCTGGAGAAGAGAAGGGAGACCTAATTGCAGCCCTCTAGTACCTAAAGGGGCTCCAGGAAAGCTGGAGAGGGGCTGTTTACCAGGGAGTGCAGTGACAGGACAAGGGGTAATGGGTTTAAACTAAAAGAGGGGAGATTTAGATTGGACATTAGGAAGAAATTCGTTACTGTGAGGGTGCTGAGGCCCTGGCACAGGGTGCCCCGAGAAGCTGTGGCTGCCCCTGGATCCCTGGCAGTGCCCAAGGCCAGGTTGGATGGGGCTTTGGGCAGCCTGGGCTGGTGGGGGGTGTCCCTGCCCATGGCAGGAGGTGGGAACTAGATGATCCTTGTGGTCCCTTCCAACCCAAACCATTCTATGATTCTATGATTGTGCCCATTATTGTGAAAATTAAGGTATCTATTTGATGGAAGAGCAAGGAAAGGCAGAAAAAAAGTGAAAGGCAACAGGTCTGAAGCAGATATAGATTGTTTTATTACCTCAATGAAATAAATTTGAAATTCATAGTGAAGTAATAAAATTGTAGTCAAGAGCTTGACAGGATCCAGAAAAGGGCTAGAGACTCACAAGACTAACACAAATCTTCCTATTTACAGAAAGAGAACATAAATGCAGAAGAGGGCTGAGCTCTCCTGCTCCATGGCCTAAGGCCTCTCACTGCGTCAGCATGAAGTTTCTCTGACCTGGTGATGGGTGCCAGAACTATTTTATGTATGTACAAATTATGTGCCTGCTGACCCTTACGTATTTTTCCCATGTCTTTGGATAAGGAAACAGCATCGCCTCACTGGCTGTAGTATTCTCCTGGGTGACTGATTTCAGAGTTGCAGAAGTATTAATGTATGGTCTGGAATTTTCAAAAGGAATGGTGTAGTTGTGTGCTTCATTGGATGCACTCAGCTCCAGGAAGGTTTATTCAGAGCAAAATGGGTGACATATAAAAGTGACTCCTGTAAATTTGTTCAGAGAAAGGAGTGATTTTTCTGTTCCTGATGCAGAGGTCAGAGAATTGAGAACAGAAGCATGTGACAAAACTGGCACGCACCTAAATAACATTACAGAAATTAGGCACGCCAGCCCCATGACAGGGCTCGATGCTGGGTTTCTGCATAAGCTGAAAGATTCCTTTATGAACATGCTTTTTCTTAAGAATGTTGCAGCTTGAGCCGGGTGCCTCTGCAGAGGGACCCCGAACAAAGAAATCCCTGGGCAATTATACCCGTACAAGCTAAGTTCCCCTCCCCTCACATGCTAGTTCAGACCAACAGTAATATTAAAGTCTTCTTGCTTTTTATTGGTTTCATTTGTTTGCTGTTTCATTACTAAGTGGTTGCTAAGTGGTCATCATCTTACCCAACACCGCATCCTCTTGGGTCGGTTTTGGCCAATTCTGTAGTTAGGTATTGGGCATGTCGTCACACAGTTGTTCCAGTTCACATGCCACGATCTATAGGCTTTGTCTACTCTAGTTGTTAGTGTTTAAGCTGCTAGCTCCAAGTTTCAACTAACTTGCTCTCCAACAGTCCTCTCTTTGTTTTTATTAACATTGCTGTTATCATATGGGAGCAGAATATTTGTAGCCTCTAAGGTGTGATCGCTGTTGAATCGAATCATTACAAAAATTAATAGCCCATAAAAAATTTGCCTTGCCTAAGCTCCTAAATTTGGTACCCAAGAGATGAGTTAAGACCACACTTCTTGGAATCCTCCTGAAGTATTGTCCAATTGTATTTTATACAGAAGTTTTATTTTGTTCCCATAACTTTCAGACATTGGCTGAAATCCTTCCGCTTTGTGTAAGAAGCACTGCAAATGTTAGTAACTTCACCCGTAACCAAGAGGGGTAAAACCCCTTATTGACTGTCTCAGATGGTCTGCTTACCTGGCCATCTGGAGAGTCCCACATCCAAGTAGCCTCAGAAAGGAAACAGAAACAACCTGAATTCATAACTCCTTCGTCCTTCTGAAATTCAAATGGTTTCAGTCTCTAAAGTAGAAATCGTGGTAGGTTCCTCCATCGCCGGTCATTGCTTATCTATTGAATGATCCTCAGGTAGCCACTTAACATGTGGGTGGTGCAACCAGGCTTCCTCCCCCATAACTTTTACAGGAAAGTAAGAACTTAGTAAGACAGTATGCCATCCCTCCCACCTGCCTTCCAGTTTAGATTTACAGGAAAATACTTTTATCAAAACTCTATCCTGAGGCTGAAAATCATGTACCTGTATCTCTGGAGGGGTGGGTTGGTACCACTGAGCATGATTCCTTTTAATTTTGAAACTTTCTTGTAAGTGTGTTTGTATCCCCAGTGCAAATTTGGTAACCTGTACATCTCCATCTAAGAGGCTGGTCCAAGTGGGGACAAAGGTCCCAGGTCAGCCAAAGCATCTGCCAAACACTGCTCCTGTTGATGACAACACTAGAGGTTGGTGAGGGGTACTTCAATATCCCAATATCCCATAGTACTATTCCTAAAGCTTCAGGACATTTCAAACCTATCTAACTAGAAGTCTAAATAATTTTATTATTTCTTTTACTTTTGTTGGAGCTTTGGGTGCAAGTGGATGGTGTATTACAGCAATTTCCCTTGGAAGTTTAGTAGCTTCCAACAGCATTCAGGTTTCAGTTCCATTAGAAATACTTTTTCCTGCTCAGGTAAGGAACTTTTGTTCTTTCATAGCATAGCCATTGCACGACACACTCCAAAAGCCTATTCAGAATCACTATAAATAGTTATCCACTGATTACATCCCCACCAGGCTGCTTCATTAATACAGTAAGTTCAGCCCCTTGGGCACTCAGCAAGGGTTGTAGAAGTTCTGCTTCAAGTACCTCTAAGTTTCTCACCACTGCATAGTTGGTGGGTTGTTTTCCATTCACATAATATGAAGATCCATGAGGGAAAAGGGTTAGATCAGAGGTCTCTAGAGGTTGATCTTGCAGATCTTCCCATAGGTGGCTAGAGCGAAACAATACCTCAGCACAGTCATGATGTGGCTCACAGGTAGTAAAGTTGCTGGATTCAAAACATTACGTCTTCAAAAAATAATATTATCTGCATTTAAAATCATTAATTCACAACCATGTGCTCTTTGTGGGGACAGTGCTTGAGTACCATGTTGTTAAAGAATCAGTTCTACTTCACGTGGGACACACGCAGTTCTTGGGTGACTCAGAATTAATGGTTCAGCTTCTATGATCGTCGCTGCTGCTGCTATTGCTTTAATGCAGGAATTATTCCCTGCTGCCGCAGGATCCCGCTGAGTTGAGCCATAAGCCACAGGGCAGCAATGTAGACCTAGCTTGTGAGTAAGGCCTCCGCTGGCCACTGCTTTGTTCTCATGCACAGACAGTTCAAAGGGCTTGGAGTAATCCAGCAATCTCAGTGTCAGAGCAGAAGCTCAAGCTCCTTTTATAGCTTGGAAAGCCTTTTCTCTCTCTGGACCCCCACGTATATGTTCCGCTTCCTCTGCCTTGGTAGCCTCTGTCCATGGCTTACTTAATTCCCCTAGTCCCCGTATCCAGGGTCTGCAGTGTCCCACTGCACCTAAAAGTCCCACAGCTGTTTGTTGCCAGTTGAGGTGTTTCTACAATAGCCTGGACCCATTCTGGGTCTACTAATCTTTGTCCTTCTGTTAATATGAATTCTAAATATTTGACTTCCTGCTGACACAGCTGAAGCTGAGAGAGATGCCCAGAGACCTGTTCTCTGCTAAAGCAGTACATAGAAAAATTGTATCTTTTAAGCAATCTTAGTAAGGCGTGTTGGCAAATAACAAATCTACATATTGTACAAATATAATACCTCCAGCTAATGTAATATCTTTCAAATTTTCTCTTTGCCACCGCAGCATGTGATCCTTAAAACTGTTGCAGATGTCAGAGGCGGTTTGGTTCACAAACACACTTGCTGTCAGTTTATTATTAAAATTAACGCTGGAGCTGGGGGAAGAACATTTCACACACCCACCCCCGGGGCCGCTGGCTGCACTGCGAGAGGATTAGGGGTAACACTCGAAACCACAGGGTAAAGCTGAGCAAAAGCCACAAGCGATACAGAGGGAGGCGCGTAGGGTGGTGAAGAGGCCAGCTCTGAAGGCGCCTCAGTGAAATCACTCACAACTGCTGCAGCTAAAACTCTTCCTTGAGGTTATTGTATTCATTTTCAACCATGCTCTTTATGGTGGTCATATGCCTGAATATCCCATACATATCAATAAACCATTTTAATTTTCTAAAATTTTCTGGAGCGTAGCCCATTTTTTTTAATTTAAACGATTTTTGCAGCACCATACCCCCGCTCCTCCATCTGTGACCAGTTCTCCTTACACAATGCTATTGCTCTTTTTTTTTTTTTTGATAGATCCACAGTATCATCTATTTTCCTTCAATTTTTTGGTACCTTGGCTAACAGCAGCCTCTTTTCTATGCTGGCTAAGTTCCTCATATCTGTATGCTAAATTTCTGTACCTCACACTGATCAGGCCACGCACACCTATCCTAGCATGCTTCCAACATGGGACTCAAAACCCCACTAGGACTCAGAATACCTTGAACATTCTTCTAAAGTGGGACTTGACCCCACTCGGACTCAAATTACTCAGAATATGGTAGCGGAATTTTAGCATGCACCAATGCTTAAATTTAGGGGCAGAATTTTAACACTCACCAGTTGGTACCTCCCATCTCCAAAGTTCCCAGGTGAACTCTCCCGATGCTGGCAATTGGACATTTGGAGACAAGAGAGTCTGATGTCCATCAGTGGTTGCCTGAAGTCCCATCTGGGTCACCAAACTGTTATGGAAATCACACACGCCAGCCCCATGACAGGGCTCGATGCTGGGTTTCTGCATAAGCTGAAAGATTCCTTTATGAACATGCTTTTTCTTAAGAATGTTGCAGCTCGAGCTGGGTACCTCTGCAGAGGGACCCCGAACAAAGAAATCCCTGGGCAATTATACCCGTACAAGCTAAGTTCCCCTCCCCTCACGTGCTAGTTCAGACCAACAGTAATATTAAAGTCTGGGGTCTTCTTGCTTCTTATTGATTTCATTTGTTTGCTGTTTCATTACTAAGCGGTTGCTAAGTGGTCATCATCTTACCCAACACCGCATCCTCTTGGGTCAGTTTTGGCCAATTCTGTAGTTAGGTATTGGGCATGTCGTCACACAGTTGTTCCAGTTCACATGCCACGATCTATAGGCTTTGTCTACTCTAGCTGTTAGTGTTTAAGCTGCTAGCCCCAAGTTTCAACTCACTTGCTCTACAACAGTAAAAAAAGGTGAGACATGCACCACCCGAGGTTACCCCAAACACAACATGGAAGTCCCTTTGCTGTTAATTGTCTTAAAAGTAGAGACGTTTGCACACACCACAACCTTTAAATCTTGCAGTTTAAAAGAATGGGAAAAAAAAAAGAAGTGGGTTTTATAGCTTGAGTGTCCTGGTTTCAGTTGGGAGAGAGTTAATTTTCTTCAAGAAAGCCAGTATGGGGCTGTGTTTTGGGTTTGTGCTGGAAGCAGTGGTGATAGTGGAGATGTTTTTGCTGTTGTTGGGCGATGTTTACACAGAGCCAAGGACTTTTCGGCTTCTCGCCCCACCCCACCAGCGGGATGGCTGGGGGTGTGCGGGGAGTTGGGAGGGGACAGACAGGACACCTGACCCCAACTGACCACAGGGACATTCCATACCATATGGCGTCNGCTGTCCTGGGGATGGCTGAACCCCTGCCTGCCATGGGGAGCGGTGAATTAATTCCTTGTTTTGCTTTGCTTGTGCACGTGACTTTGGCTTCACTTATTAAACTCTTGTACCTGAACCCACGAGTTTTCTCACTTTCACTCTTCCGATTCTCTCCCCCTTTTCCAATGAGGGGGACTGAGCGCGTGTTTATGTGGTGCCCAGCCAATGGCTGGAGTAAAACCACAACACTGAGCAAGGAACTAAGTCAGCATATTACATATTTTACTCATTACCTACGAAGAATGTAGCAACCTTACCACCATCTTAAAAAAATATTTTGTGATGTAATATCCCTCCTATTTGATTTTTTTAATGCAGTTGAAGGGGTTTGACTAAGGCTGAGCCAAGAATACTTGCATTTTCATTCTTGCAAAGTATTGGGATAAAATACAGGAGGGGATCAAAACATCAATATTAATTGACCAACTCTAAGCCTGCAATACAGTCCATTCTTATTTGCTAAAACACAGCACCCTGGAACACATCTTTATCTGTTGTACAGAATGGGACTGCAGCTAAAGTTTCAGCAATCACAACAATCATATCTGACAAATAACTCATCTTGGTAAATCATCTAGTGCAAATTACTCCAATTCTTCAGATCATTGTCTCCCAATCGCAAGAAGCTCTGGGGAAGGCAAAGAGTCTACAACAAGCTGTATCAGTATATCAGTACACATTTTTGAATTCCAAAACTGCACAGGAGAAAAAAAAAAAAAAAGACAAGAAAACTGATGAGGGAGACTGGAAGCAGAAACAAAGAAAAACGGAGGGTGAAGAAGAGAAGAACAAGGAAAGACCAGGCACATTTTTCTGTAATGAACGTAACGCCTAGCAGATTAGGGAATATAATGAATTCTTGGCCAGGAAGGGGAAGAGAGAGAGAAAATTTCTGAGACCTCAGAAACAAAGACAAGTAAAAGAAATCCAGCTGCTAAGGTTTCTCTTCTCCCCTAATCCCCTGCTGGTTTCCCCATTTCCACACCTAATTTTCAAAGCCTGCCATCTGGTCCTTCTCTGCCTCAGCCACTTCACATGTGAATGAAAATGATGTTTCTGTTTCCAATTTACATTACTTCCTGCCTGATTTGCGGTCCTATTACAAATCAAAAAAGCAACATCTAAAGGTGGACAAGAGCGCTCTTTGCTCATTAAGGTTTAATAGAAGTGTCTTGGCACTGTAGTTCAACAGTGCTGGTCTGGTTTTCCATATGCTTCATCTGTCCCGTCCCACTCGGTGGGTGTAAGGGAGAGGTAATTTTTAATTCTCTGTGTGGTAATCAGGAGTAATGACAATTACTCTAGAGGTTTAAAAAAACTACAAATTTACTAAAAACTAATCAGAACTACAAAAGATAGAGGCTTGGCAAAAGTTATAACAACAGTTAAAACTCAGTGGAACCACGAGAGACAACGGCTGAGCAAAACTTGTGACGAGATTACGTTAGTGTGCCGAAAATGAAGTTAGAGACGAAGAGAGAGGAAAGGAAAGAGAGAGAAAGGAAAGAGAGAGAAAGAAAGATAAGATAAGAGATATCACCAATCCTGGGTCCAGCGGCAGTCTTCTCTGCTCGTAGTGTGGTCCTCAGGTGGCGGGCGTGCACCAAAAGCTCGTGTTTCCCCCTTTTTATAACCCAAAGTGCCCGGCCCATAGATGGGGGTTTGTCATCACTGTGCAGTTGCAGTATGAGCTCAGGAATGTTCCAGAAATGAGTCGGTGGGTTATGGGGGTCTCAGGGGGTCTCACTGTCTCCCCCCACTTTGGGGCTGAGTGAGTTGCAGCCCCTCACAAGCACGTACGCACACGAAGTAGATGGGCTTTATCAGCGCGTTTCAGGGAGAGGAGAAGGGGCTCACAAGGTGGGATCCTGCCTCCTGCAGGCTCTGTCATTGGTCAAGACAGATGTTTGCCCCATTCTCTCATTATCAGTCCATCCCTGCTTGTGTCAAGACAAATGTTTGGGACATTCATTTGCTATCGGAGCTTCACGTCATCCAAGACCTCACCAGGGCAGATTCAAATCTCCTCAACAACTGTCTGGTCCCCCTAAAGGACTGCAGTAAAAATAACCACCTTCCCCATCACACTTGAACATGGATCTAGGAGAAGAACAGGCTTTGATACACAGAATAGCACCCAGATGCCCTTGGGGCAGCACTGGTGAGTGGCAGGAGAGGAACCACCCATGGCTACACAAGGGCTGGGTAGGGCTGCTGCTGTTCAGGCGCTGTGGTGCTGGTGGTTGTCATTCTGCCTGGTGTGACTCGTGTGCTCTATCTTTAACAGTCTTGCTTAGATTGGAAACAAAATACTAGCTGAGTAAAATTTTTGCCAGCTTTTGCTGAGATTTTATCTATGAAGAATTTCTTGTTTGAGGACAATAACACAAAAAAAATAATTTTAAATCTAGCAGATGTGCCTCTAATTCTGTGTATTTGAAATTGAGAAGAGGAACGAAATAAGAAAATCATATGCAAAGCTTTATAATTCAGCCCCTGAGAATTCATCAAGCTAAACTGAATTTAAACCATTTAAATTGAGGTCTATACAAGTTCTAATGTAGTTTAGCTACTCTGTTTTAAGTGATGGCCTTAGTTCTTTCTCAGGTGGCTCCTGAGATCGACAGAACTGTTTGCTCTTTTCAGGAGCTTATTGTGCAGTTCTAAACATGAAAGTGTTAATTTCATATTCTCAGTTCTGTTTCATCAATGTAATTCTAATTTTGCAGCTAACAAATAGCATGAGGATCAGTTACCTGGGGAGTCTTCTGAGACAGGGGTGAATGACAAGAGCTTGGACTGTTCCTGGAAACAGGCAGGACTTTGCCCACATGGGACTATCGTTCCACTGGCATTTGGAGGGTTTTTTTGGTTGTTTGGGGGGTTTTTTTGGTTCTTTGGTTGGTCATTTTTAAAGGAAAAACTGAGAAATAGTGGAAGGGGAAACAAACATCATAAACTTGAGGTATGGCACAAACACCTACACATGGATACTCCCCCATCCTTCTTATTCATGCTGCAAGGGTCAGGGCAACAGTCTGGAATTTCATCCTTCTATGAGGGGAGTGAGCTTTCTAACAAAGCAAAGCACATCCACAATCATTTATTTCTGCTGCTGCCCTTCCCCAAATGCTGCTCTACCCCATGAGTATGTCTGGAGACCTGGATAATAGTGCCCCAACAATTAACCTCGTTCACAGCCTTCTTGCTGACACAAGACCTTTACATCCATATTTACCACGTCAGCATAAGCACTGTCTACACTGGCACAGCCAGTACTGCCTCTCAGCTGGGAGGCAGCATCCCAGTAGGGGTGTTTCTGCAAAGAATTCCAAGTTTTGGGGTTCAAAGGTTTGTGCAGGACAGGCCAACCAGGTTCAGGCAGGCCTCACGCACCATTGCTATCTGAAATCCTGAGCATATTTCTAGAAGAGCCCCTGCAAAGAACCTTCCCATCCAAATGTACTCCCATTTTATTTTATTCTGTACCAGGCAGGTCTTTTCCTAACCTACTTAGAATCCTGTTTCCATAGCTATAGTTAACATTTGCTTAATTCACTTTTTAACTTCTACTGGAGTGATCATGGAACACTACATCTACATATAAGACATCGGCTTATGATATTTTTTCCTGCATCCAGATGATACAACGATAACATAGCTGGGTACTGCAAAATCCTTGGTGAGCCCGAACAAAGCACTGCTGCTGCCCTTTGATTGCAAAGACAAACTTGTACCAATGCTTCTCTGCTTAGTAGTTGGGCAAGTAATGTGTTTGCTAAGTTTATCACCCTGAACCACTTTTCCCCAGCGACTACAACAGTTAGGGCTGGTAGCATTTCTTTTTTTTGCTGCAGCATGTGTTGTTTCATGCATAGTAGCATTTAATCCTAAAAATTATTAATAAAAACATTGTTGATAATAATTACAATTCAATTTAGGAATTACTAATAAACAAAAAGACGTTAGCTGGTGAGCTGGTATGCCAAATGGGATCCCTGCAGGCACATGGCATTGTGCAACTGCTCCTTGCACTAATACGCCTCTGTGGGTGGGCTCCTGGCTTTCCACTGTGGCCAAGGGGTTTTTTGACTTTCTCTGTGACAGAGGATCAGAAGGTTCATTTGCTAAATCCAGTATTAATTCATTGTCTCACAAAAAGTCTAGAGGCAGAAGGTCTTGCTCCTGCACTTCTGGCAGGCTGTTGGCATTAGGCTGTGCACAGTGTTCTGCTTCTCCTGAAGCCTGTATGTGCTTCAACAGGTCCAATTTCTTTGGATTTTGCTGTGCATTCAGAAACAGATTCAAGCTTAATAGCTCTTCTTGTACCTCCACTTACTGGAGCCTGGTAGCCAAGTGCCCAGCATTATGCTGATGGGCCACCAGTACCCAGCCACAACCTGGGCTCTTTACTGTAAATTCCCCGTACCTGCAGGGCACTTTAATCCACGGGCAGTGGTAAAGCAGGTGATGGGCGTCCCTACTCCAGAGCTGCTGTTCCCACATCTACATGCCCTAGGGCTAGACACATGGACACACTCCTGGGATCAGGTCATCTACTAAAGCTGTTTTAAATGCAGCCTGGTTATAATTTGGAACCTGTCCAGCTCTTTATTTAAAAGACCACCAACAGAAGCTCTCAACCCCAGATATATTTCTGTGCTTTGTTGGACTTGTGCTCCTCTAGATTTATTTTTTTTTCATTTCTTCTACTTCTTGTTCTTGCTTTTGAAGCTCACGTAGCACACTCACCACTTACTACCACAGGAGCTGCATTTAGTTCAGTTTTTACAACTGCTAGGTCAGAAGCAGTAGCATTGCCTTGGGTCACTCACAGTCAGGCTACCTTCCTCACCTAACAGAGGGTACAGTATACAGCTTTTTGCTTAAAGAATTTAACTGAGCCAAAGCTTTTAATTGTTCTGGTATTAGCTCAGCAGTAACTTGTTTCTTCCCTGAAAGCCTGAATATTTGGCATTTTGATATATTGGAAAATATATCAAATATTTTAGGTGTCATTTTCACATTTCTGCTTGTTCTTCCATTTTCTGCTCCTACAGTAACCCAATAATAGCCAATGCTCCAGGATTCATTCATTCAAATGTTACCAGCTCCCCAAAGACAGGAGTGCAGCGCTCTGGGTTCCAGTTTCCTATTTAAAAAAAAAAAAAATAATCTCCTGCACTCTTCCACGCACCCTGCTTTTCTTCTCCTAGGGTCCAGAATTGGACATACCACTGCAGCAAAGGCCTGAGCACTGTATGGAAAGGAAGGTCTACTCATTGTTGTTTTACACTACCCAGCTGCTCACGCTTTCTGGTGTAGCATGATGCAGAGGGCTCAGAAACAGCTTATTAACAGTCACTGCAATGGTTCACCCTCTGGATCTGAACCTACAGCATCTGTGGAGCCTGTTGCCAGATTTTTTTTCCTGCAGAACTGTTATATGGCTCTTGGTTCCCTGATCCATATTTAAAAAAAAATCATTATTCCTGCTCCTTATTGAGTACCCTCCATGCAGCTTTCCTCTTTGACAGGGAGCTGTTGACAGAGCTTCCACGTTTTTCCAGCAGTTTTACAGCTATCTTAGAACCGTCATTCAGAAGATGTTTCTCCATACTCACAAAAGTGGCACATACCTGAAGTCTTACTAAGCCAAGGTATGTGACAGTGTTGCTCACCCATAGTCATACGGGCTTTTTATCTTGCCAGCAGCTTAACTGACATTTTGGGAAAAAACAGTAGGAACATGAATCGCCTCATTATCCTGTCCCCCCTCCTTGACAGCTAGGGCTAGTTACTGGCTGGTCACACCCAGTCTTCTCAATCTCCTCAAATTTACATTGAGGAGAAATACATCAAGCCCACTTGATGTGGAAATCTTGAGTTGGGTTGACTTTCCTCTGGCCTGTTCATTTCATATCCTAGTCCAAGATGTCAAACATCTTTATATCATAAGCTGCCTAATTATAACTGGACATTTTCACAAGAACTGAAGCAATACAGTCACTAGCTCTTCAATTTAATATTTTTCTCTTATGTCAGAGATCAGCATTTCCCTTGGACTTCATCTTTATAGTAATGTTCTTTGAGATATTTTCTTAGGTTTTGTCCTTTATTAGCTATGTCTCACCTCGGCCTTTCCAATTTTCTCTGTGCACATGCAGGCTATTCTTTTAGAATATCCTTTGTAAATTGTCCTGATATCCACTTAATCTGATGTAAAAGACTGAATCAGACATAAAAGACTGCGAATCAGACAGACTCCTTACTGCATTTGTCTTTCCTGGGCCTTGAACTAGTTTTAGTGTCTGTTTTTAATATTGCTTTCTAAGAAGTGGTAAATTCATGTTGTATCCTCTTCCTTTTGCCTTCTCTGAGGCCCTAACTCTCTGTTCCTTAGTGCTTGAAGGTTTATTAGGTGTTTTGCCCCTCTCACCATGTTCTTCCACTTTCCATTCCAAGGTTTATGAATTTGACTGCTGAAGTTACGAAACCACGTTTTAAAATGCAGGCATGCACATAGGGCCTTGTGACCAACGAGCCAAATGCTCGTTCCACTGTCAGGCTGTACTCACCCAGTGCAACATCAACCTCTTTCCCCCTGCTTCCATCTCTATAGAGGGCTTCCTGGACCAGAGAAGTGAGGAACAGTATCAAAACCAATGGGTAAAATTCACAAAACATTACCAGCTTGAAAGGACTCTTGGCTAGTCAACAATACGTAGAAATGCAGGCTGTCAGGCGTGTTTTAATATCAAAATCTCTTGTACGCATTCATGAGCATCAGCAGAGGATGGCAGTCCTCAGTCTAGATGAGCCATTGACAGCGCCCATACATTTCAGGAGTCGTTTGACAAGTCCCCAGAACAGCAACCTTCCCCACCTAAAATACCAGAATTCTCTTGAACTTCACTGTATAACTGCACCACCATCCCAGCCTCAGCAGCAAGTTTGCTTAGCTGACTGACCATAGCCCTGGTATTGTTGAAGATACACAGGTTGAGGATCCTCAGACAGGTTGTCTTTTCTGGCAGGAATGCTGATGCCACAAGAGAAGATGTGCTGATCGTGCCATATTTGCATGACAATGCAATCTCTGCACTCAGTGCTGCAGGACTTCTCTAGAACCAGCACCCAACAATTAAATTCTGAATTGTCTCCTCTGCCACACATGCATTGCCCCACTAGCAAAATAGGCTACTGTCAACACTTTTTTCACTCTGCCTTTTAACCTGAATCTCTCCCCTTTTTCTGTAATGTGGGATGTGTAACAACCAACAGGCTGTGTTGCTGGCAATTAATTTAATCAATATGGGAGTTAAAAATACACTCCCACAGAAACTGAGAAAGGCCAGCCAAGCTATTCCACAATATACTGGACCGAATGCGTGGAGCAACCAAGAACCAGCAAGTACAACATGAATTAGAACAAAAGTGGAGCCTAATTTCATACCAGTTCCAGCCCAGGACTATATCCACTCAGACCAGGAAAGCCAACATTTTCTTCTGTGGCGAAGACAAATCCCTAGTGGGGACACCTAAATCCACAACTGGTGAGTACAGCTGGTGCCAATAACCTCAAGATAGCAGAACAGCCTCTGGTATCCTTTTGTCCCCATCTGGCACACAGCTGGAGATAGCCGTGTCTGCACTTCAAGCTAGAGCTCTTGGGCCTCCTTAGTTCAAAGTCAGCCTTACAAAAATGTCATTTGCACCTTTTATTTGAAACAGCTTCGTTCTAAGAACAGCAAAGCAGGGCAGACGATATTAGCACTAACAGACCTGCATGGATCTAGGATAATCAGTAGGACTAGTCATGAGCACGTACACATATTGAGTGGCTTCTTGCCATGTTGTTCTAAAAGAATAGCTACACCCTGTGAGTTTGTTGGGGGTTTTGGGGGGTGAGTTGTTTTTAAGTCATCAAAAAAGGAGACAAAGAAGGTAAGATTTCACTGTACTTCAGCCTATCTGGCAACCAACTAGCCTAGACAGTGATACTCCACCTTAGATGCTTCCATCATCCCAAGACCAGGCTCCCTGGGCAGTCACCTGAGAGCAGCTTCTCCAGGGAGAGACTCAGAGCACACAGTTCGGAGCCTTGTTACTGACAAAACTTAGTTTTCTGGTTCTCATCACTTTAACTATGAAAACCTACCAGTCTCGTTCACTGCAAGACTGTTTGCCCAACCAGTGTACTGTTTGATCCCAGGAGGCAATATGGGATCAAGAACATTCAAATTCTCTTGAATAGTAGCACCGGAAAAAGGCAAGATTAGATGTAAGGACTACAGACAATCCACTTACAGGTAGAAAAATGAAGATATACCAGTACTTTGGAGATCAGTGAGTAATCAGCTGTATAGGGACTTGCTAATTTGGAGGAACTTTAGTAATGCAGAGAAACTGCAGACCCCTGAGGAGTTAAACTTATAGCTCACCTGCAGGCATGTGCGAAGAGCAAAAATGCAGAGGTTGAGGGGAAGATGCACACATGCCAAAGCTCCCAGACATAGCACTGCTGCAGGAAGGAGCAGGTCTAGGTGCAGCCTGTCCAGTTTCCAGAAGCAGCCAGCACTGTGTGTAGCTGCTCTTCTACTGTTCAGGACAATCCAGGCTTCTGCAGCCTCTAGAAGTCTAAGCCACGCAAAGAAGAGTGTTCCCTTTATCAAATTTAATACAACTTCTGTATCTAAACAGCGTTCACAAACATCTAATTAAGTTACCTTACTGACTGAGCTGAACTGGAGACCCTGGGACCCTGCTTATTCATTCCTGCGTAGGAGCTAGAGCCTTTGTCTGGTTGCCACTTCCCAGTTGCCTGTTCTTTACACACAGCCTGCACGCTTGCTTTTTAGATGTGCAGTTTTGCTTTTGGTTTTTGGAAGTCAGATTTATTAGTTTAAGGGGCGCAGGTTACCAAGCAAAACTGATTTGTGATGCACTTCTGTTTCCTACAGCTTTTGTCTTCGCAGGAGGGCTGGGTGAGCTTCATGGAGCTTGTGGAGCTAAGCCAAATGCCTGGGAAAATGTCAGCATAACCAAAGGGACACTTCAGATCATTCACTACTGAGGAACACCCAGTTTGAGAAGAAAATACAACACTCTGCCAAGAAGCCCCAGGCTGCCATGCTGGATTATGCTGTTGGATCTAAGTACTCCTTCACCATGTCTATTCAAGTTGCCACTTGCACGCCTGCCAGGGCCCAGTAGGAACACATTCCCTATATTCAACAGTCCCTGGAGAAAGCTATACAAGGATGGGTGAAACGCAGTGGTTCTCTCTCAACTTCATTTCCCCTCTACTGTCACCCCCTTCCCCCCGCCACATATACCATGAGACTCACTTATCCTTTTCTGTAGTCTTGATGCAAAGTTTTGACCCAAGTGCAGAGTTGCTGTTCCAGCACTCAAGTCAAAAAGCCATCCTTGTCAGGATGCCAAAATGGTTTATCTCAACTCTTGCTTCAGTTTACATGGCTAATGGTCTTGGTCCAAGAGCTGATTTTCCAGATTGGGTGGCTCCTTTCCTGTTCCATAAATTAGTCAAGCCAAGCTGTGTGATAAAGGACTATATGTGGCCAGTGAAGAAGAAATAGTTTGGACACAGTACATGGAACTGAGCTCTGAACCTATTTTATATTTGGCTTTAGTAAAAGAGTGGGTACACTTAGAGCCTGTTTCTGCCAGAAGAAAAAGGCATAATCCTGCCTTTTCTGAGCAGAGATTAAGGAATTTGCCAGGGCACATCCCTGGTTGTATGTAGTTCAGAGCTGTCCAGATATAGTCACACAAGAAGAGCACAAGGGGCTGTAGCTCTTCAGTCCGAAGTACGATACCAAAAGTCTTATGGCATTATGACCCTGGAAACAGGTGTATGTAAAAAGAGAACTTGCTATCCATCTGGAGCCCAAGCAGCTGTGTGTAGCTGAAAGTTGCTCAATATTGTGGCTAGAGCAGGAAAAGCCACTGTGTCTGAAGACCAGCCAGTTCTGATCTCATCGTTGCACTGTTTGTGGAATCTTGAACCCTTGGAGAACACAGTGCTTCTCTACGGGCAAGAGAGCTTCTCTTCTGCTGCATGAAGAAAGAGGGTGAACTTACAAGTCTTGAATTGTGCCAGGCATTTGGCTTTTTTAAAGGTTACCATCCTTTTACACTGCAGCAAAAGCCAATTAAACAGTAAAAGGCAATTAAATACAAGGACAAAGTCAGGGTCAGAATGGAATCCTAGTCCTACTAAAGTGAGACTTGCCACCTTTTCCAGAGGATGTTCTCTCTACAATTTATCCCATTTTCTGTTTGCTTGCCTAATACAGACACAGCTTCAGTTATGAAGCACTCTGGAAACCTGTGCACCTTGCCAGTGTATCCATTACTGCACACGCAGCTCAATACTTTGTCATTAAAACTAGTATTTTGCTCCAGTTATAAAAATATTTAAAATTAGAACCAAGAAAAATTATGCTAGTACTGAGATAGTTCTGCTCCCCTCCCTCCTTGTAAGCGCACGGATTGCCTTCAGCCTCATCATGCTGCCAAGAGCACAGGTAAGAACGCTCCAAAAGCAACAGCCAGGGAATTAAAAAAAATAAATTTTAAAAACCTTAGAATGTTTCTTCTTATTTGGCAGTAAAACATCGATTTTTCAAACAATGTTCAGGAAAATGGACATTTCAAGACACCTACCTTCTATTTTAGAAGCATCCAAGCTGCATCTAATCAGACCTGAAAGCTTTGGACTTGAACTCAAAACGAGTCTCATTACCAAAAAATAGGATCCTCCCGACTAAATGTATCAAATGTTATTTTATAAACCTTTTTTTTTTCTGGCCCAAAATAACTCCTACATCTTTCTTTACACTCCTTAAACCACAACAGATTTCAAAGGAAAATACAAGTGGTGGGTAACTGTTCTGAGACATTTCTACCAGACAACATAGTTAAATCCAGCAGGCAGCTACAGCAACCTTACAGTGAAATATTAACAACCAAAAGCTGAAACATCTCAAAACTTCTGCATAAATACTGAATATTTATGGAATAAACTTATTGGGCAGCATTCAGGGTGACAAGCAGCTTTATTCCTTCCCCCTGAAAAAGCTGATATTTTACTCCATGGAGAGGTTCTGCCTCAAGATGTACAGTTGCCATTATGTAGGACCAGTCAAAAGTTTTGGCCTACAAATCACATAAGAACACTTAGTACAGAGAAAAGGATTAGAACTTATCATTATCTCATCTGAAAGGGTAAAGACAGATTCCCATCTTAGATTGAACTTGTAGTTTTTGCTATTAACAATTCAATAAAATTCCATTAGGTAACACTTTTTGATGAGTAGATTTTCCTCCATCAGTGCTCCGATTCAGAAAAGCAAATCAGCAGGAACGGACACTAAATAGGAATCAAACTAATGTTTTCTTTTATTAAATGCTTCTATACTTCTTTCACCATTCTTCCTCAGTATTAAGATGTTTAGCTCATTGATTCTGTAGCAGCTGGAAGTCAAAACAGGAATTTTTCACTAGTCTGTCTCTTCTCAATAATTTCAGACTGCAGTTTGGGCATGTAATCTTAACTTTACGAGACTTCAGACTTTTTATCTTAACACTTGTGTTCTAGATAGAGTTACACTTCTTTATTAGCAAATTCATCCTTCCCGCACCCACTCCTCCTCTGTTTTTTGTACAGTTACAGAGGTGGTTTTCTTTATGATCTAGTCTCAGTAAATACCTTGACAAGTTCTTTTGTAGCAACCTTCAAGGGGCATTTTGACTTCGCCAGACCTGTTCCAACATCGGTCTCCTGCAGAGCAGAGGGCACCGCAGCCTCATCCTTACCATGGTACAGACCATAGAGAAGTGTTCTTCAGGCAGAGCAGGGATGTCCACCTCAGCTCGCGATGTACTTATGTGTCCCCACAGTACAAGCAAAACAAAATAGGACCAGGTGAGCTTTGAAAAGGAAAACAGCACTACTGCTTGGACATGCTCATAATCTCCAAAATGTAAAAAGATGAAAATAACAATCTGGAAGAGTCTCTTGATTTTCTAGTAAAGGAGGCTTAGAGTCTTTCGAGTGGGTCCTCTAAATCTGCTGCTTCGTTTTAACTACACCACTGAAAGGCCACTGATGAGAACCAACAATTTGGGGATTTGCATTGCACACAAAGGAGTTGTTTGTGTACAGTCAAGGTTAATTAAATAACAATTGCAATGAGTTAAGCAGAGACAGATTCTCACTGGCTTTCTCCCAGAAAACCTCTATTGCTCTTAAGATTTGCCAGACTGAGGAAAATAATAAGCCTAACAAAGAGACTTTCTATTGTCCTCCCTTACATTGTGGTAGGAATGCAAGGCTTCATGAGGACATCGGTTCTAGTCTGGTTTTGAATTACTGGCGTGCAGGATAGAAAATACTAGTGACTTCCAAATGTTGCATGCTCTTTGAGGGGCACTGCAGCAGGGGTGAATGTCAGAGAGACTCTGAGGCTGCTGTCATGTTCATAGCATCAGGAAGCTACAACTGTTTCTGTTGTAACTTTCCCACAGCATGCTATTCTGTGCTATCAATATCACTTTCCTGGTCACTAAAAATGAATTTGAGGCATCTGAGTACTGAGATGTACACTGACTACTGTCTTAATTTGATTAAATATTACATCAATTTCCTCCAAACTCAAATCGTGTTCTACAACTCAAACCAAATTATATTCAAGGTGAAAATACACAGAATGTGCTATAAAATATCCGTTTTAAGAAGATGAGCAGAAAAATGTGTTCATTCCTAATTACATGGCAAACAACTCCTAAATATCATAGCAAAAGAATGTTTTAGGAGTATAAATGTAACTGTGTAGAACTGAGCTTAATCAATCATTTCACTGTCAAAAGAGTTATTTTATGAAGAGACTTTGTTTCTCTAAGATTTAGACTGAATTTTATCGTACCCATCTTTAATTATCACAGCTGTTTTCCTTCACAATTTCTAAGTCAGACCAATTGACCGTTATCTATCTGGTGAACTTCTTGCATCCTTACTTAGGATGCTTTCTGTGCCTGAGCTACAATTCTACTCTATAGTCTGGGTCCAAGTATTTCTTCTGTGGCCATTCAGTTTTGGTTTCTTCTTGTGTTCAGGTTGTTTTTTTGTGGGTTTGTTGTTTGGGGTTTTTTTTGGGGGGGGAGGGTAAGCCTTTTCCATACTTTAATCCCTTTATCATACCTGCCTTTTCTTACCAAGGACTCTGAAAACTCACAGTATCCATTCAGTTCTCAGGCCATACCCAAGTTACCTCCCATCAGACTGGTGCTCCAGCCCCTTCCCCACCCGCTGCCCTTCTCTGGACACGCTCCAGCCCCTCCATGTCCTTCTGGTGCTGAGGGGCCCAGAACTGACCCCAGCCCTCGAGGTGCAGCCTCCCCAGAGCCGAGTGCAGGGGGACGGTCACTGCCCTGCTCCTGCTGGCCACCCCACCCCTGACACCAGCCAGGATGCTGGTGGCCCTCTTGGCCACCTGGGCACACTGCCGGCTCACATTCAGCCGGCTGTCACCCAGCACCCCCAAATGAATTGTTATAAATGTGTTATATCAAAATGCTGCACTTACGTATTTGCCAGTCATGCTACAGCACGCTGGCTGAGACCCCCCAGCCTCATCCTGTTTGTATCCACTGAAGCCAAGGAGGTTAGTTTGCTGCAGTGCCCGAGGAACAGTGCCATGGATTACATCTCCTTATTAATCCAGCCCTCGATGCTTTGTGGTAAGTTAATTCTGTTAGGGAAGAAGATTGTTTTTCAAACAAAATAAACTGTTTCTACAGCCAGATTAAGACAACTTAACTCTCCAAAAGGGAGCAGAGGTGAGAGAGAAACAGCTAAATCCACTAAAGAACCGATTTAATGATGTTGGTGAAATAGGGTGAGAGGATCAATAAGGGTAAGGTGAGAAAAGGAGAGGTCTGCTTGACAGTGGAAAATTAACTGCATGTGCTAAGGAGAAAATCATCTCTTAGAAAAAAGGCAACAATATACCCATAACTATTCCGGCCAGTCTTTCCTGTGGAAGATCTCCTCTTGACCCCAAATCTAGCAATCCTCTTAAGACTGGGAACATCACCACCACACACAGGTTTAGCACTGAGAAGTTTTCTCAGGTAACTGGAAGTGCCACCATGTTGTGGTTATTTCGCAGCCATAGCTGGAAACCCTTGCTTTGGAAGGGGGGAAATACATAAATCCTATCCAACTCCAAGACATCCTGACGTGGGCGTGAAAGTCCATACCACCAATGCGAAGAGGAGGCACAACCTCCATTGCTAACTAAAACTAAGCAGATTGGTTTATATCCTTGTCAGCACTCCCAACCTCTTTGTCCCACAGTGCTAAAAATTCTCAACTTTTCTTCTTAGAAGAAAATGTTAGCTCTCACCATTCCCACCCAAATCCACAGATACTTTTCAGAACGATTTAGCCCCGTGGCAGGGAGGGATAGTTCACTCATTTTACAGATCTGGAACCATCAGTGCAAACTGGGGCTGCAGCTGTAGAGCTTGTCCTTGTCCCCACAGCTTGAGGAAAGAGGCTGGGAAAGCCCTGGAAGCTCTGGTGTTCCAATTGCTGATCTTCTCAGCTTCACCACCATTCAGGTCTTCTGTGTTGCCAATTTTCAATTTCAATTCAATTGAAATTTCAGTTTCCTCCATCTCCAAGGCAGCTATACCAAAAGCCCACTAGTACCCTTTTTGGTCCTTGAAATACCCTCTCTTGAGCCTCTGAGCCAGTCACAATGGGATACTTTACACAGTCATTCCCAGTTAGACTCACTTTGGCCTCCAGTACAATTAACTGTTGGGATCCCCTGATCACTCCAGAAATACAGATGGGTTCTGCCCCTTTATGGCTTGGTAGCATTAGGTTACACTGTGCACCAGTGTCCACTCGAGCCTTATACTCCTGTGGATCTGACATGCCAAGCCATCAGATCCACACAGTCCAGTAAACCCAGTTGTCCCCTTCTTCCTCCTGACTGGAGGCAGGACCAACATAATCCTGGTCATCATATTCATTACTCATATCTTATGAATATAAATCAGAAGTCCCTTCATTAAGAGTGGAAGAGCCAGACCAGCCCTTCCACTTGGCCTGGGGAACTGCCCGCTGGAAACTAGAGCAGCACTTTTCCTGGAAGAATCCTCTTCTGTGATTGTTTCTCCTTGCAACTCATGTACCCGTGCCTCTACAGTCAAGGTAGACTTTTCATCCCACTTCCTCATGTCCTCTCTGTGGTCACACAGGTAAAGCCACAGGGTCGCCTAAGGTGTGTACCCCTTATATCTTCTCTCCTGAGCAGAGGAAAACTTTCCCCTAATAGCTGAGATATTGGTCCATAGAGGTCGGGAGTAGAACATATACTCTTTGAGTTGCTGGAACTCCCAAGACAGTTTTTCAAACATGTTTTTGGACTTTTTGGACAGTTTTCCCACAGCCAAGACTCAGGTCCATAAGGAAAAAGAGACACTTTCTTCATTTTGTGAGAGTTGGCCAACCAATTCATCCACTATTTGTCTCTTGGCTTCTTTCCAGGTCAATACTGCCAGCCAGTTAACATACGGTCATGTTGTACTCCATAGAAACTTCTGCCACATGGGTCTTGTGCACTGGACTACATCTGGATCATTGGATGAATGAACATTGTTCAGGTCATCACAAATCACCTCTAGCATGGTTAATTCCCTCAGGTACAGATACCTCTCTCCATGGTGGCCCATTTGCCTAGGTGACATACAACATCTTCCTCGAAGGGATACCTTTCCTTCACACCTGACAGGAGTTGGTTCCAGAGGCTGGGGGGTTGTGCCCCTTTTCCACTCACTTTGCCAGTGCCCCTTCTCTAGACAGATATCCCAGCTGCTTGGCTTAAGAAATGTTTATCACCCGGGGATAATCTCTGGGTGGTATCCTTAAGTAGTTGTTTAACCCTAAACAAGACTCTGGGTCTCCACATTCAGGAAACATAACAATAGGAACATGCTGGTTTGAACATCCCAAGGATATTCAACATTCTCAAGAGCTATTGTAATTAGCCTGGAGGAGAAGAGGAAGGTGAAGAAAGGTGTCTCCTCCATAGACTGGTTCTTCAAGGAGAAAAAGAAGTGTAATTATTAATATTTTCCTATAGATGGCTCCCTAAGTATGGAGATTATGACAATGTTTGGTACAGATACCAGATTAGTCTCATGACCAACAAGTTTATCATACCATAAGTCAGTATTACAAAGTACACCTCAATGATAACCTTGACCCAGTTCACAGAGATGGTAAACAGCACAATGCCAAACATATATTGCAAATAAGGTGTTACGTGATGCAACTCTGAGAACACGCACAATATCTTTGAGAGTGATTGAATCAACATTGTGACTAATGACTATTTACCTAATATAATGAATGTGTGTAACAAATTTGTTCTAACGCACTCTGGACAGATCTGCTGTTATCTTAAGCCACCAAGCCCCATATTGGCCGCCAAAAGGATGGCTGTGGTTTAAACCATCCAGCAGCTAAAACAACCACACAACCAGTCACTCACTCCTCTCCCAGTGGGATGGGGGAGAGAATTGGGAAAAAAAGGTAGAACTTGCGGGTTGAGGTAAAACCAGTTAAATAGGACAAAAAGGAAGAGGGGTGACCTCATCAATGTTTATAAATACGTTAAGGGTGAGTGTCAGGAAGATGGAGCCAGGCTCTTCTTGGTGTCATTAAGCAATAGGACAAGGGGCAACGGGTGCAAGCTGGAGCATAGGAGGTTCCGGATTAACATGAGGAAAAACTTTTTCACTGTGAGGGTGACAGAGCACCGGAACAGGCTGCCCAGAGAGGTTGTGGAGTCTCCTTCTCTGGAGACATTCAAAACCGGGCGGGACACGTTCCTCAGTGATGTGCTCTAGGTGGCCCTGCCTTGGCAGGGGGGGTTGGATTAGATGATCTTTCGAGGTCCCTTCCAACCTCTACGATTCTGTGATTCTGTCTAATTATATTATTATTAATAATGATTACAAATATACAAAACAAAGTATGTACAGCACAATTGCTCTCCCCCCACAGACCACTGATGCCCGGCTAGTTTCCGAGTCGCTGTCAGGCTCCCAGCCAGCTTACCCCTAGTTACATATCGAACATGACATCATATGTTATGGAATATCTGTTTGGCCAGCTGAGGCCAGCTGTCCTGGCTGTGTCCCCTTCCAGCTTCTCGTGCACCCCCAGCCTACTCACTGGCGGGGCAGCGTGAGAGGCTGAAAAGTCCCTGGCTTGGTGTAAACATTGCCCAGCAACAACCGACACGTCAGTGTGATATCAATGTTATTCTCATCCTAAATCCAAAACACTGTGCTATACCGACTAGTGGGAAGAAAATTAACTCTATCCCAAGCCAAAGCACAACAGTCTGTCCCTTGGTTTTCAAGGGATTGGAAATGAATCGGGAAGGCCTATGAATTTCACCACAGATTAAAACCAGGAAAGGGATCCTAAACTACACTGCAATCAATGACTACATCTGGAGAAGAAAAAATGTTAAGATGGTTATACACTGGTGTGTTTCCTTTTCAGATGAGTTCTGTTTTGAAGGTAGCAATAAAAGCTTCTTAGATAGGAGACAGGAAGACTCATAGATTTTTTGATGGAGACAGTACATTTTTGTCCTTTATTGACTATTTTGGGGTTGATTTTTTTTTCCTCCTCCTTTGATGTACATGTGTGTCTTTTTTTTGAAAGATGATGCCAGATTTCTTCTTCCGTGAGAGGCTACATCTTCTTAAAGGTAACAGCTGTTCCAGTTGCATTAGAGAGAATTTGGAGCCCTCAAGACAAAGGGTTAGAGCTGCTCTCTGCTCAGGAAGGACAAAGCTCCTTGAGTCTGTTCCTCAAGCCTGTAACAACTCTTATCCCTTTCCTTTCCAGTTCCTCCTTCTTTCTCTCAAAATCCTTTAGTGATGCTACACATTATAGAGGAAGACGTCATCTCTTGGTTATTCAGGAAATTGTCTTGCATTATTTTTTATGTTTTCCTTTTCAACTGCAAATGTACAGAAGCCCTTTTGGGGAGACTCATGGTTACTACATGATTAGAAGGTACCTAGTTCATGTGTGCAACATTCTAAGTTACAACTGGCTATTTTAACGGCTAACTGATCTTTTGAATGAGTTTCTGGTACTATCTGTCATTTACTGATCACAATAAGCTGCTTCTGCAGATGGAAAAATGTAGACTTTATAATTTAGGGACATCTATAAAGAAGGGTGCCAGAAACCATCTTATATCTTAAATTGGTGCCAAAACCACTAATTGTTTTTCCTTGCAGTGCCTGGGAATCACTTTGTATACAAAGAATCTCACAAACTCTTTTAAAAAGTATTTTAAAGTACTGACCTTCAGGTATGGAGGTGTGTACCTACAGATCTCAGTATTACATTTCCTGTCTGCAAAGAATTTATCTTTTGTAGGAACTTTTTTCCAACTAGCACAAGTTGTTTTGGATCATTAACATATCACATTTGTGTGTGTTATCAGTAACATACTGATTTATATTGATAACAAATCAGAGGAGAAAAATTTCTATGATATGCACACAAAGCCACATGAAACTCAGACTGATGCTGCACTGATTCGCAATGGCTTTTAATTTAAAATACATGCTGGGTTTTGTAGTCTATTTCCTTTTTTTTTTGTAGTACCTTTTTTTACCCTTTGAGTCATTCTCAATTAAGCTTTTATTATTCAATAAAAAAAAATCTCTAATGAGAATTTAAAATATAAGGAGCTAATTTTCCAAGACTGTCTGATTTATGACATTGCTTAAACTTGCAATTCTCGAAGGGGGGGAAAGTTTTTTTCTACCAATGTTTATAGTCACTCTAACTTGCAGCTATGTAAAGGATGCTGGGGAAGCAATCTGACAAAATCATCATATACTGTTTTATTGCAGTGATCACTAAGATTGAAGTGTTTCCAATATG
Organism: Psophia crepitans; assembly: GCA_013399095.1. NCBI lineage: Eukaryota > Metazoa > Chordata > Aves > Gruiformes > Psophiidae > Psophia > Psophia crepitans. The sequence goes on from VWZZ01004743.1 coordinate 326,253, forward strand.
CAATATATACCATTGATCAATATTAAATGTGTCAAAGCAATCCTGAAATACAAAAAGCACCTCCTCAAAGCTCTAATTAAAAAAACAAAAGGTCCATGTTTTGTTTTTCCTTTCCTTTCTTTCTTTGTTTTCTCAATTAGTGTTAATGTAAAATGTGTCAAAAGATGAGATAATACAGCTCATTTTTAAAAGTTACTATGTTTTACAAGCTGAACATCCTCAAAGCCCTCTGCTGATAAATGTTTTGCTTCTCCTGGGAAGATAACTGCAGTAATGACATTGTGTGCATTGGTGAAGCTCTTCAGAAATTCCTCTTAAGAACTGTTTGGTGACTTTGCTTTCTCAGTGTATTTCTAGTATCTACAAGGAGATGAAAGTACATATCCATAACCACAGATGGTTTTAATATTTGGGGGAAAATCCACTGAAAGTGTTTTAAGAGTGTTTCAGTAACTGTATTTCTCTATAAGTGCCACAAATATCTGATGCAAAACTTACCTGTTCCAATTCTACATCTTGCATTGCAATGGCATGGAGTTCTGTGCTGACGTTATTTACTGATCAAAGTGTCTGGTTCCAGGAGATTATTTTAAAAAATTCAAATCCAGCAGAGGGCCACCTTAACGAAGGTTCTGATTATGGTTCTCTTCATCCTTAAAAGTATAATAATGCACAAAGAATATATATATATTAATGTTTGCATTGAAATGTATACTTATAGCAAGCTTAATGCATAACGTTCTTTTTAACGATTTTACAAACATTGTGACGGATACATGCTAGCTATCTATTTACAGAAATTTTTGAGCTATTAAAATGGTAAAATTAATTTTGAACTTCCTATGCCATTTTTAATATTCTGATTCAAAATATTTCCTGAAAATCTTTTTAACAAGAATTTGAGTGAAATTGAACCAGATTTTTTATTTCGAGGGAAGTCTTCTGAGCTGTTTTAAAGTCTATGAATAAGCATAGGTGCTTTTTTCCTGGCTCCTGTATACTGAAGAAACTTTTTCCTTATTCATTCTTGCTTTCAATTTCCAAAACACAAAATAAGTCTTATATGATTAGCTTAGAGTTTCAAATGACATCTTTTCTTTTAATATGTGAAATTGGTTTCACACAGCACATTTCAATATTCTTCATGCTGAAGAAAGGCAAGCTACGGTTTAAGTGTATGTTTTTTCTCAGTGTGACATGAAGTTGTCTTACGCTCCTTCCACATTCTCTGTGCATAAAAGCAAAGTCTTAGGTGACTGTTGAAAGTATCTTGTAATTTTTGCCTGAGTTTTGCTCTTTTTTTGAAAATCTAGTCAAAGTTTGAAACGTTAAATTCATTCATGAAAGAAATAAAGCTATGTATGTGCTTTGAATAATATAGCTGGGGAAAAAAACACCAACAAAACCAAACCAACCCCGCCCCCAAAAATGAACTTGCAGGTAAAATCGTACTTGCCTGATTAGCAATGTTGGCCTTTCTAGATTTTCCATGAAGCTGAAGAAACAAAAGCCCTGCTGATAGACAAAGCTGTTTCAGCTCCTAGATCAAAAATTTAAAAAAATAACACTTTTTAAAAAGTCTAGATACATGAACTTCCAGGCACAGATTTTACCAATGCTGTAGACCTCCTCAATATTCGACATATAGTTATGTACTGACAGAAACGGAATTCTCACTTCCCTATCAAAAATGGTGTAGTGGTTTCACCTTGGCTGAACGCCAGGTGCCCACCAAGCCACTCTATCACTGCCCTCCTCAGCAGGGCAGAGAGGGGAGAGGCAAAAAATAAGATGGAAAAGACAACTCCAAAATCGTGGGTTTAGATAAAGGCAGTTTTAGTATAGCGAAAGCAAGACCGCACGCGGAAGCAAAGCAAGGAGAAACAAAAGATTATTCTCTACTTCCCATCAGCAGGCGATGTCCGGCCACTTCCCGGGAAGCAGGGCTTCCAAAAGCGTAGTGGTTACCCCGGAAGGCAAAACGTTGAAAAAAATGAATGCCTTCCATTCCTCCCCCTCTCCCTCAGCTTCCCATTGCTGAGCAGACGTCATCTGGTATGGAATATCCCTTTGGCCAGTCTGGGTCAGCTGTCCCGGCTGTGTCCCCTTCCCAGGATCTTGCCCACCCCCAGCCTACTGCTGAGGGGGTGGAAGAAGGGTTGGAGACACAGCCTTGCTGTGTGCCGGCACTGCTCGGCAGTAGCCAAAACCCTGGTGTGTTATCAGCACCTTGCTGCTACCGACGCACAGTGCTGTAAGGGCTGCTACGGGGAAATTAACTCCAGCTCAGCCTGACCCAGTACAAATGGGAACTTCTAAAACATCTAATTCAGAAAGGACCTTAAATAAACATTGTTTTTTAATAACCTGAAAATTAAAACCTTACATGTTTACCATAGTCATCTCTGTTACAGTCATGGTTTTGTATTTCAACCACCTATGTAGTGTAACAGCTTGTTACCGTTTTTAGAAACTTCTAAATCTCATTTTCTAAGAGGCTGAAATCCATAACTCACTTGACTTCTCACTGAAAGAAGAAGAATCCTCCCCAGTGGGTTTGTGGTGTGAAAGACTTCCCAACGGTGTTTTCCATGTGGGAGCGCAGCTCTAGAAAGCCAAGTGGTAAATTACAGTCCATGTCTTGCAAAAATTGACACGTGCTTGACTTTACACACTCCAGATGGGATAATTGGCTTCAGTGATATGTTGCACAGTCTTTAAACAAGTATTTTATTATTTATGACTATATGATTTATGTTATAAATTTAAAAATATTTTTAAATTATTTTAATTATTTCATTGTTTAAACAAGTAAAAACATTTTTTTCAGGATCTAGACTTGTCTGCCTTGTAACTAAAATCAACACCTCTCCAGCCTTTTTGTAGGCAGAAGCCCATCCTGACTTTTCCCTGCTCGCCCACCTCCTCCCCCCAACCCCTCTCCTGTCCCTGTCCCTGTCCCCCATCCCATCAGTCAGGGCAAATGTTTGGCCTCAGGGCTGGGGTTTTTAAGTTCTTTCAGATTACTGTTTAAGAAGTGAGCTTAGCGTTTTGTTGGCACAGCCCAATGAACAAACCCTATTCAAGTCAATGCTGGACACTATTTAGTACTATTTTATCTAAATATCTATTACAGTATTAACTGAAAACAGGAGGAAGTTGGTTTGTTGGTTGGGGTTTTTTTAAAATAATCAAAATAAGTGTGAAAAATTGTGAAAATTAAAGCCAAAAGAAGATAATTGTATTAAGGGAAATAATTGTGAGATCTAAGAATCCGCAAACCCAGTGGAAATTTATAACTGCTTCCATTTTAATAGGATATGAAAACTTTCCATTCTAAACCTTCTGGGAAGGAACCTAAGGGAAATATTGTGGCAAGATTTTTCACAAAGCATTCCAATTCGCTGAAAATTATATTATGTGGAGACAAAATTCAGTGGCAGACTTGGCAAAAAGGAGATGGCAATGTCAAAATATCATGCCGTTACAAAAAACGGTGCCTTTCAACACTTCCTTAATGAAATGCATTGACTCTTTCACACTTTGTGTACCTTAAACAAAATTGCTGAAGAGTTTTGGCAATAGAAATGAAGGCTTAGATGTTTAGCTGATTTTTTTAATATTTTTTTTTCAAATTGCCTTATCACATATTGATTTTTTTCCCCCTTTCTTTGCCGGAGACACGTAAAACCTGTATTTCACATAATCCTAGGAAAACGTTTGTGGTAGAACCATAGAATCATTAAGGTTGGAAGAGACCTCCAGGATCATCTACTCCACCCGTTCCCCCACCACCTATTACCCACTAAACCATGTCCCTAAGTACCACATCCAACCTTTCCTTAAACACCCCCAGGGACGGGGACTCCACCACTTCCCTGGGCAACCCGTTCCAATGCCCGACCACCCTTTCCCAGAAGAAATTTCTCCTCATCTCCAACCTGAACCTCCCCTGGCGCAACTTGCAGCCGTTCCCCCTTGTCCTGTCACTAGTTATCTGTGAGAAGAGGCCGACCCCCAGCTCACCACAACTCCCTTTCAGGTAGTTGTAGAGGGCAATAAGGTCTGCCCTGAGCCTCCTCTTCTCCAGACTAAACAAGCCCAGTTCCTTCAGCCGCTCCTCATCAGACCTGTGCTCCAGCCCCTTCACCAGCTTCGTTGCCCTTCTCTGGACACACTCCAGGGCCTCGATGTCTTTCTTGTGGTGAGAGGCCCAAAACTGAACAAACACATTGAGCAAACACATTGAAAAAATTTCGTTTTCTGTTTTGATGTTAAACAGGAATTACAAAATTATCTTGAATGTCTACTGCAGTATAATTTTCTCATAATTTTAAATACGCATTCTTGCAATAAGGATTTGTTACAAACCTGGTTACAAAGCCTTGCTCCTGATGGTAACTGAAGTCATAGGGTCTGCCTGCGTCTCCTTCTGGGAGGGAAAGACAGCTCCTTCAGATCCATCATGGGGCCTGACACAAACCAAGTTTTGTCCATTCTTTTTTAATTTTTCGCACATGACCTTTAGAGGTTGCCTGTAACATTTGTGTACATTGTGGTTCTGCTTCTCCCCAGTTTAGTCCAGCAGAGAAATTCAAAAAGCTCCAATCACACCTTGACTTTTCTTTTCTGCAAGGAATCCTCTCTGCACTAGTAAATGCTGACAGTTTATCTGCACAGAACAGTAAAATCATATAAACAAATCCCAGCCCTTAGCTTAGCCGTGGTGCAGATTGGCATCTTTTACCCTAATTAAGTTGGTCCAGACTGATGTCGTTATGAAACCAAGGATCAACCACGAACACTTCAATTATCTATAGATTTATCCAAGGCAAAAGATCTGATTATCTAAGTTCATGCTAGCCAGAACGGTTCATGAGTCCCTTTTCTGTTCTCAGTAAATTCTGTGGCCTAGGCAAAGATTCAGAAACACCAACAGATTTTGGTTGGAGATGTTGATCTGTAGCTAGGCCTGCACTAATCTGCTTGCTTTACCAATTCCAGTTACAGAAATGTGCCAAACCATACAATAAGCGTAGGGCAGTTGCAGTTTATCATCAGAGTTTCTTTTTCCTGGAAATTCATATGCACGGCACCAGCAGAAGGGCATATAGAGATGTAACACACACTCAACACACAGGAATTTAGCTCGTATGTCTGTAAACTTCATTTTTTTTCTACTGGCAGAAAGGCATGTTACCTCTAGCATGTAACAGGCCAGTCACTGAAAAAAGAGATTGGTCTGAACGGGCTGTGAGCTGCTAAGAAACTGGTCTTCTTTCTACTTGCAGTGAAAAAGACCGTCCGTTTTGGGTATAGTCTGAATGTTTAGGGTATAAGGCAAACACAATGAGAGGCATCCTTAGGCAACACAACAGGAATCACCCATAATTTTTTGTTAGAGGAACGAAACAACAAAAAAATAGGGTCAATGTAACACGACAAACCATTTCACAGCTTGTGACAAACCGCTTCTGAGCATTTTTTAAAACAAACCTTTCAAACAAAAGAAGTCACAGTGACTGGTTTCCTAGGGATGGGAGGGCAGATTTCCGTCTTCCCGTAAGAACGACCGTCACCTCTCTCTCACGCACAGTGGGAGACACACTAGTACATAGTGCAGAGGCACCATTTTTAGGTAGCATAAACAGCTGCTTGTTGACTCAAATAGGCAGCAGAAGAGCAGAGAAGACGCAGCTCTGGATTTTGCCCTGAGCTGTGTGTGGCAGCTGGTCAGACCGTCGGTTCTGCAGAGCCAGTCTGTTGCAGCAAGCTGTATGTGTGACTTACCTCAGGATTCCTGCAGAGGAAAAAAAGGGGGATGTGATTATGGAGAAAAAAAACCAAAACACAACTCATCACAGTACTGTACTATCTCAAATAGATAAAATATTTAGTTAAAAGCAAACATAGGTTTTGCAGAGAGATGTCTTGAAATCTAAAAGTGTTAAGGCATTAACAGGCAGAGATAGAAATCAGCGGTTGATATACCACAGTTTTAAATTTTTTTTTCAATGCATCTTTCAACAGTGCCTTTATGAAGACACTTAAAGAAACTAAGCTGTCATGGGGCAAGAATTAAGTGCAAGACTGGACACTAGTTTTGTACCAACAGCTGCTTAACGGGTAGGAAAGAATGTCTGCTTTTCAGAAAGGGAGAAGACCAAAGGGACTTACAGGATGCTCATAGTTGCCAAGAGATACCTAGTTCTTTTCCAAGTAACTTCAGACAAAGTTTGTCGACACAGTTATTCAGAATAGCCATGCATAAAGCAGCAGGAGGTCTTGCAGCAAGGCTTAGTCAATAAAATTTCAACAATGAGAAGAAATGGACATGGAAGGTGAAGCCTGAATCTTTGGTGACTCCATGAGCACCTTCTAGAGTAGTTAGAGTGATTTACCAAATGAATTCTTAGCAGTGAAAAAATGAAGTTAGCACATGTCATGGTTTAACTGAAACCAGCACAGAATATTAGGAAATAAATTTTTTTTGGGGGGTGGAGCAGAGGGAAACTGCATAAACCAGTGATGCAGCTATATTTGGAATTCTACATGCAGTTGTGACTGTCAAAGAAGTCCAGAGAGGGGCAAAAAAGGATGACCAGAGCTGAGGAGCAATTTTCCATCCAAATAAATCAATGTAACACTGGTTCTCAGAAGATATGACTGAAGAAGGTGCATGCGAAGGACCTGTAAAACAGCCAACAACAGAGAGAAAAATCTGTTCAACATTCATTGAATTCAAGAATTCAACTCCATTTTCAGACAACTGATTTAGTAAGTTACTCGAAATCTGAGAAGAAGTTATCTCCTTGGCAGAGGACATTGTTGAGTTCCAGAGTAGAAAAGGGTTTGGTTTGTTTTTTTTTTTACTTGATGGAAATCCAGTTTGACCCATTATGGCAATTCTTAAGAAAAGACTTTCATCTATTGTTCTCAGACCCAGAATGGCTTGTATGGAAATAGCTTCTTTCTAGCCTGGAAGCAGGACAAAACGCTGTGATAAAAACATTAGTCACACATCCCCTTACAAGTGCTTATTTTACCTGGAAATACCAGTCTCTGCCATGACAGTTGGGATATTGAATTCTCTCATTTTTAAGAAAAGATATTTAGTTATGTAGAACAAATGGATGTTAATATTTGAATCAACAGTGTTGTATGTGTATCACATACATGAAAGTAGACCTTCTGAAAATTGTTCCCATTAGCTGCAGTAGATTGAGTTGTAGAATGCACAAGGAATTGTGCACTCATCTTCTGGCACATCGGATGGAGGTAGCATCAAGCACGAGCAATAGTCAGCCATGACATTTTCAGCTCCTGTTCTGGGCTTTTTTCTCAATTAAAAATGAATGTTCTTACTGTCCACTGAGCAGATGACATCCTTGGTGGCAGAGCCTCTTCAATTTTATTTGTGGCCTGTTTATCCCTGAGGCTCCAGAAGTCAGTTCTTCATGTTTCTGTAGTCCTGACACAATCTTTTTGAGCACTCCTTTCCCTGTAAGTGTTTTTGATGCAATGCTATAGCCTTCCCCGTGTTGTGTTTTGGGAAAACACACATCTTGTGTGCCAAGGCATTGGCAGACATAGCTGTTGGCAGCAAACGTAAGATAAAATTGTAATATAGAACAGTGCAAATGTTCAGGCTATTTGTAACGGAGATTATTCTGTTTAGATACATGAATATAAAGCACTTTTCCCCTGTCTCAAGTTCCCTAAAGTAATGATTCTGCACCCAAGGCACAGATAGAAATAAAATTTGCCCTAATCTTTGAGCTATGCCTGTTGCTGTAGTTAAAGCATGATCTGGGGCTGTTGGAGACATCACCTTCCTGGAACAGACATCTGTCAGTCTGCATTTCCATACAGTTCAGGTTCAGCCTGGCTGTGCTGACAGCACGTGGGCAGGACATGACCTCTAGATACTCCCAAATTTAGAAATGTTCAAAAAAATCCCAACATCATCCAGACAACAGTGTATTGCAGGTTGGTGATTAAAATCCATCAACTTCATTGCAGAACAGAAGATGCTGATAATACATCATATGCTATTGCTTTTGATTGACAAAAATGCATTAAAGGTAATAAACGCTACAAATTCTCTGTCCTCAGGCAGCATTAGCTAATGATTGCCTGTAAGTCAAGAGGAAAAAAGATTTGCAATATGATGCAACTTCGAAATGTTGAACTCAACAGCTGTTAGTAGACACAGCTCTGCTCAACACCTGTATGTCCTCACAAAGATCACCGAGGTCAACCTGTTCTGGATAGGTCTGGGTACCTGTAGCAACACTCGCTCTCTTCAGTGTCTTTCGCAGTTAGTTTAAATTGTTATGGCTACAACGTCTTACCAAAAGCAGACGTTTCTGTTATATGTGCATCACATTTTAATCCTGAGAACAAAAGGGGTTTTTGTAGTCAGCTGCTTCCTTAGTGCTCGTGCTGTGCTAAAGTCTCTGTTGCCGTAGTGTTTGGTCCGGAGCACTGCATCCAGCATTTGTTTTGACAGCAAACAGACTTCTGCTAGCAAGATGTTACCAATAGGAGAAGAACAGAGTTCTGCAGATCCATAGCACGTAACGGAGGTCGCATCTACACACAGACATTCAGGCACAAATCCTTAGCTTGCTTCACTAAACACAATTTTTATCCGAATTCAGCAAATTAGTAAATATTTAAAGCAATACAATTTTGTACTCCCAAGCCATATAGAAGTATTGTTGAGCCAATATCAGCCTAATGCAGAGAAATGTTAACAGCACAGGACCAAACCCACAACTTGTTTGAGTGCAGAGACAGAAATAGTTTAACCACTAACACCTGCAGTTTCAGGTATTTATTGCTTGAGTACAGCAGTACCATCTTTGCTTTACCTGAGGAAGCAAAGAAACTCAGTATTTAGGATCTACGCTTCAGTATTGTGACCAGTACCATTAGTTTGGTTCAAGACTAAATGTTATTTCTAACAGAGATTTTTGGGCTTTCCTGTTAGTAGTTCTTTTACAGATGTTGAAGCCCTCGCAGGCCAGTTGTCACACCCATCAGCTTCTTCATTCCCTTCCGTGACAGAGAACTGTCTCCTTGGGTAGTGACATCAATCTCCAGTCAGGACANAAGGCCTTTGCTGCTTCTCGCCCCGCCCTGCCGGCGGGATGGTTGGGGGGTGTGCGGGGAGTTGGGAGGGGACAGACAGGGCAGGTGACCCCAATGACCAAAGGGACATTCCACACCATATGGCGTCATGCTCAGTTTATAAGGGGCTCGGGAGGAAGAGGAAGGGGGGGCAGCGGCGTTCGGAGTGATGGCGTTTGTCTTCCCAAGTAACCATTACGTGTGACGGAGCCCTGCTGTCCTGGGGATGGCTGAACCCCTGCCTGCCATGGGGAGCGGTGAATTAATTCCTTGTTTTGCTTTGCTTGTGCACGCGGCTTTGGCTTCACTTATTAAACTCTTGTACCTGAACCCACGAGTTTTCTCACTTTCACTCTTCCGATTCTCTCCGCCTTCCTGATGAGGGGGGCTGAGCGAGTGTTTGAGTAAAACCACAACAGTCATTAAAGGAGGAAAGCATTAATTTAAAAGCTCAAATACTGTTGTTATTAGCACTTCCTTTCAAAATATTTTAGTTGAATAAACAGAGCACTAGAAGACAAATATTTTGAAATAGTCATTGCCAGTTTTATCTACCTACAGACAGTGACTGCAGCAGATACTTCTACATCTGCTTTTATTTAAGAGGATATGAGATGTATTCTGCTGTAGCAGACTCAAAGCTACAGAAGTTGCAGTGCTTTGCACAGGGTTGCATGCTCCCAACTCTTCAGAACTCATTCCTTAGCAATCCAAACTCTAGGATGTGGTATGCTGGCTTCAGGGCCAGAAAGAACGTTTTCTTTGTCCATGTGTTCCTCCTTCCTATCTCTTCCAAGAAATGAGATTAAATAGATGAGAGAGTAAGGCATGGTGTTCCTTACTGCCATTACTGTGACCTGTTTATAGATTATCACTGCAGCCGTTTCATTAACTTAAAGCAATCTACTTGAGTTTTGAACAGTCAGTGCATGCATCTGTGGTCTGCATTAAACCTTATTCATAGACTCATAGAATGGTTCGGGTTGGAAGGGACCTTTAAAGGTCATCTAGTCCAACCCCTCTGCACTTCCAGGAACGGGGCATCCACAGCTCCTCTGGGCAACCTGTGCCAGTGCCTCACCACCCTCATTGTAAAAAAAATTCTTCCTTATACCTCGTCTGAATTCCCCCTCTTTTAGTTTAAAACCATTACCCCTTGTCCTGTCACTACAATCCGTGATAAAGAGTACCTCTCCAGCTTTCCTGCAGCCCCTGCAGGCACTGGGAGGGGCTCCAAGGGCTCCCCGCAGCCTTCTCTGCTCCAGGCTGGACAAGCCCAGCTGCCTCAGCCTGTCCCCAGAGCAGAGGGGCTCCAGCCCTCAGAGCATCTCCTTGGCCTCCTCTGGACTCACTATTCTTGCATCTCCAGAAGTATTAGGACTAAACACACTCTTGTTCTCTTAGGAAATTATTTTAAAATCCATCATCTTATTAATATCTTATTATTTTAATTTGTTTTTTTACTCTCTGGGTGATGCCTTAGGGCAACTGCCCTGGTGACACAAGTGACGAAATGGTGCTGAGCTGGACAGCTGCTGTCTGCGGGCAGCGTGCCCGGCCCCCCAGCACCCCAGAGCTGCTGCCTGGGCTTTGCATGTCAGCAAGGAGACCGGGGGAAGCTCTCTCCACTTGGTGGTGGCACATGTTTTCCAAAGTGATTGCTGTCAACACTGCCTACTCACAGCTGGGCAAGCGGCTCCCTGTGTGCAGCACAGCTATCGCTGCGCGCCTGGCTGCAATGTTGCCCTTGTGCAGGGAGTCCGAGAATTCACCTTGGTTTAGGTTGCTGAGAAGCTGCTCTCCTGGTTCAGATAACCCCAGTCATGATATTAATGTATTTAGTAAACATTATGACTTAAATATGGAAATTGTGTCAATGTAGTCTCAGCAAGTGAGGTGAAGTAAAGCTTGTATAAAAGGAAAATGAAGTTACATGGCCAAGCATGAGCAGAAAAAGAAATGCCAGAATGGACATGATCAGGTATCACAAAATCCAAAGCACATAAGATATGATTAAAGTAATGACGTATATGGCAATCTCATAACATGACCTACTCTGCTTCTTGATTTTGCAGCTTTTAGGGGGGCATGTTTTCAGTTTCTCAGTATCCACAATGTCCCTAACCTTGAACTTTTAGTCTTTCAAAAGTGTTGTTTCTTTCCAAAGGAACAGTAAATAGTCCAGGATTCAATAAAACAAAGTCAGAAAGACCTGTCTTACATTCTTCAGAATGGCTTTTGTCACAGCATGACTTTAAAGTTTGCAGTTAACAAGGTTCTAAAATACTCAAAAAGTATAAACTGATTAATTTATGCATTGATTAACAACTGATATTTCAAAATTAAATTAGACTGAAAGTGGATTAGGTAAGTAACACCGTATCTAAGGTTTCTTGGCATAAATAACAGGTGATTAGAAACAGGCAAATAGGACAGAAAAATTGGGACTAAAACCAAGGCTCTGTTCTGCACCTCTCTCCACCATTAAAGATCATAGAATCACTAAGGTTGGAAAGGACCTCTGAGATAATCAAGTCCAACCATCAACCTAACACCACCATGCCTACTAGATCATGTCCTGGAGTGCCACGTCTACATGGTTTTTGAATGTCTCCAGGGATGGCAATTCAACCACCTCTCTGAGTAGTCTGTTCCAACACCTCCCTACTCTTTCCATGAAGAAGTTTTTCCTAATATCCAACCTAAACCTCCTCTGATGCAACTTGAGGCCGTTCCCTCTCATCCTATCGCTTACTTCTTGGGAGAAGAGAACGACACTCTCCTCACTACAACCT
>VWZZ01004745.1:6801-19029 GCA_013399095.1 Psophia crepitans
ATGAGGAGCGGCTGAAGGAACTGGGCTTGTTTAGTTTGGAGAAGAGGAGGCTCAGGGCAGACCTTATTGCCCTCTACACCTACCTGAAAGGAAGTTGTGGCGAGCTGGGGGTCGGCCTCTTCTCGCAGATAACTAGTGACAGGACAAGGGTGAATGGCCGCAAGTTGCTCCAGAGGAGGCTTAGGTTGGAGATGAGAGGAAATTCCTTCTCTGAAAGGGTGGTCGGGCATTGGAACGAGTTGCCCAGGGAGGTGGAGTCCCCGTCGCTGAGGGTGTTTAAAGAAAGGTTGGATGTTGTACTTCGGGACCTGGTTTAGTGGGTAATAGGTGGTAGGGGGACAGTTGGACTAGATGATCCTTGAGGTCTCTTCCAACCTTAATGATTCTATGATTCTGTGATTCACTTTCTTGAGGAGTCAGTATTCATCATTATTTGTAAGGGATCCAGATGATCAAATTGGACTAGAGACTTAATACTTCGATGGTTCAGATAAGGGCAGAATAAGTCCAAACTCAATTCTTTTGTTCTTGTCCTTACTGAATCACTTTCTTTCTCACACCATTTCACCAAGGTGATTTTGAATTCTAATGTTGGTCTCCAAAGTATCTCTAGTCTGGCATTGTTCAGAAGCTTAGTAAGTATGCTCCTTTTTAACTAGCCAACAGAAACAATATATAACTGAGGGACCCAGCAAAGGACTACAGCTCACCCCTGTTTCATTTTTGACAAAGAATCATTATTAGCTCTTTCCATCCTGCAGCACTTTCATCAAGGGTTCTAAAAGGAGGAGGACACTGTGAGCTAGCTGATCATCCAAGACACAAAAGTTGACTGCCCAGGATACACCCTAGAAATGCCTTTGCTCCCTCTTCTCTGTCTCATTTCAGCTGATTCTTGCTGTGGACAGGAGGGTAGATATCATAAACATAATGCCCTGACTTTAAGCACTCCATAAACAATGATATTCCTTTAATGGGGAAAATAATAGCCTCAGCACTGTCAAATGTATGTATTTCAAATCAGCCATATAAAAATAAATCTTATTTTAGTAGCACTGGAGGCTTCTGTAATACTTAATCATGGGCTTCCATGGCAGCTCTGACATGAGAAGGGCTGCAGAAGTGAGCCCATAGACGGCAGTCACAGGTTGGTGTTGTTCTATCATTCATTTTTAGATAGTCAGTAAATTACACAGAAGAGATGAACACCCCATTTTATGAGGCAATAAGAGCCTGGATTTTAGCAGAGAACAAGTCACTTTGTCTGGATTTCAGGCAATATATCAAGGCCTAGTTGTTTGGCTATTATTTATAACACGTTATGGATATTGCCAGATAATTCAAAACTGTGATTAATGCATCCCACTTCAGAACCTCTCCACTGTGCCAAAGCAAATTAGCAAGGGTCTGTTTGAGTAGGGAAAGTTATTTTATGTGAGATGTCCATCCATCATTTTTTCTTCCTAAGGCAGGAGAATGATCTTAGATATCCAACTTTCCTTGCACGTTTTTTCTTCTAAGGGTGCATGACCCAACAGCCCTGAAAAAGATGGGAATTCTCATGAAGTGACTGGTCAGGCACTTACTGAGACACGTGGCTTAAGGACTTAATTTTATTTGACTTTGCTGTTGGAGGTGCAAGTCATTGGGTTGCTTTCAGTGGCACATAAGAGGTCTGCAGCTTTTCTTCAGATTTCCTCAAGTCTCTTTGCAAGTGGCATAATTCCAGTCATTCTCTTCTACTTAAAATTTCTATTGTGGAGAGAAACACAAAATTTGTCCCAAAGTTGAAACACACACATGCACAGAGTGATAATAACATTGTAGAAAACACAGGCAATTTTGCTCCAGATGATGGCAAACACCTGGCTAAGAAAGACCATGGATGATGGAAGATCAACCCCTACTTTACTGCTTGAAACTTCCAAATCTAGGATAAATTTTAGCAAGTTGGTACGTGGCACTTCTGTTAAAATGGTCAGAGATTTTTTCTGAGATATGTTTTATATTCAGATACCCATATGACCACTGAATTAAACATTCTTTTCAGTTCCCTGTTCACCTCCAAATGCCTTAGAGGCTCAGGTATGTACAGATTAATTTTTTTATTTCCAGAAAATATTGCTTTAAAGACATTTGCCAAATCTATCATGTCTACTATTTTGTTTGTGTGTTTGTTTTTGCTTTTGTTTTCTGGGTTTGGGGTTTTTTTAGGGAATACTTCTAGTGTGGAACACTAGCAGGAGTAAGACTTTTGCGTTGAGTGAAAGTGCAATAATTACAGTCAGTTAGTAATTCCTTTCCCTTCCCTCTGTTCTTCCTCTATACTGATTCATTTGCCAGAATAGGGAATTGCTTGCATTAGAAATTAATTTTTCCCATATAAATGCAATATTTCCTTAATTTACTGTTTTTATGTTCCCTTCACAATGCTGGAAAAATGGAAAGGAACTCAAATACGAAATGAGAATGGGTTCAAGTGCATCCTGCTGCATAGGTCTTCTTCTTTATGCCCCGTGTAAGTATCAGGTCAAATATGTAACTTCATTTGAAAAGTTTCCCATTATTTTTGTTCCTGTTTTGGTCAATAACTAAACAAAGCAGTCTCAATGCACCGTTCTGCAGTAGGGAGTATGATTCTTCCTTGGCCACTGCAGTAGAAAGTCTTAGATCACTGGACAGCAAGTAATGATTTTCCACTTGTAGTTTGGAATATCCTGGAGAATAAACTAGTAAGATACAGGATGCCCAGACAAGCTCTGGAAAATCCAGTCTGGTTTCTGAAGCGCCGTTGCCACATCACCATTTAAGTCGGACAAACAGACAAGACCTTCCTGCTTCCAGTACCTGAAGTAGTTTGTTCAGAACCTTTGTCACAGTAAATCAGAACTAGGTCAGGTATCTGTCTCACATGATATATCTTCAGTACGGTTTCTGAAATATTGTAGCCAGGAGTTAATAACATAGGATTTTTGGGGAGTTTTATATATGTCTATATATATTATATACGATATATAAAATATGCATGTATTATATGTAAGTATACTTATATGTTTTATATAATTTTTATGGTGTAAATTTGTATGTTATATAATTATATCTCATGTATTATATATACACGTTTTTTATATATATGTGTGTATATATAATACATATATTCTTTTAAGGAATCATGGTATATTTTTATTGGTTTCTTGTCTACTACATTCTGAACAGTTTTCCTTGAGGCATTCTATGATTTTGTTTATTTAGGCTTATATGAAAACAAATAATATTAATATTGATCTTAAATTCCAGAGTGCATTTTTCCTCTAAATAGGCTAAATACAGTCATCAGTGCAGTGAAGCCCATGGCACTGAATTCTGCAAACAGATTCTAAGCCTTTAGCAAGGGTAATTACAGTTAGTTGTTCCACATTTGCTAGCTAATCGCTTAATTGAGTGCTTGGAACGTGTGATACTTAGAGAAAGAATTCATCATTCTTAACGTTGACTTTGCCAGCTGACTCCCTCTGTCATTTTGTATGTTCTCTTGGGCATAGAAGTGAAAGTTACTTATTTTTTTCTTTACAGAAGTCTATGTCACATTTATCAACAGTTATGAATTCTGTTTCTACTGCAACTCTGTGTGTGTCAGCGGCATTGCATCATTCAGAGAGTTACAGATATGAGATAAGATCACTAATTGTGTCGAAGAATACTGCTGTGGAGAGGGCTGATAACTGGGCATTTGTTCTTTCTAATTTCATATTCCACATGGTTTCTTTTGAGCAAGTTTGAGCTGTAAAAGTAGAATTTCGCTTTTGTCGGAACACCTAAGCTAGACGTATGTAACCAGATAACTGCCCCAGAAGAGACAAATAGTCTGCATAAATACTTACTTACTCCCAAGAAAATTTAGGTACTCAAACTACTCCTTTTCTCAGAACTGATTTTTCCCCCCTTTTCTTCATTTTCTGTCTTTTTTGTTGTCATTTATTCAGTTTAAAAAGACAAAGTGAATAAAAGGTGTTCAAAATTTTCTGATAGAACAATGAAAACACTGATACAACAAAATATCATTAAAATGTACCCATTTTAGCTATTTGCTATAGATCATTATTTACATTGTAACAGGATTGTTGCTTTGAGTATAATACAGGTCCCAAGCATCCTCACCTAATATTAGCCAACCCTGCTTTGCCTTTTGGTTTGGAACAGATGATGTCATGAGGACTTCTGGAACCGAAGCTAGCATATATATGTACATCTAGGATTTATGCTGCTATAAGAATAAAGCAGATAAAATATTGTTGGAATAGTTTTCTATGGACTTGTAGGATTTTGATTTTTCAACAAATTACTTGTATGAAACTAAATCTGAAAATGTCCATAATCCTTGTGGTACTCAAAATCCATATTGAATAGGTTTAATAAACAAACCTGGTACTCTTTTATTCTTTTATTATTCCTGGCATAAATAGACATATGCCATTTAGCTTGAAAGGATTTAGGAGATGGTTTATTCATGGTCTTTGAGTACATTCACAAAGAAAAAATACTTAATGTTAGAGCACGCTATAATTTAATAGAATGCAGCGAAAGCCAGTGCACTCAATGGACAGCAACAGCAAGAAAATTGAAGCAATACAGGGTAGATGGAAGTGAAATGCTTGTAGCTAGTTTTCAATAGTATTGGTAAGTATAATTTCCAAAGACTGTGAATTCCAGTATCATTCTGTGCCCTTAAACACAGATTGTATGTCTTTCCATTTAAAAATATATATTCCAACTTAAACCTACATTGGTGAGTTGTATTCAAAAATCACAGTATAGGACTCTATGCTGTATGATATTACCAGAGTGTGGCTATTTATTATAATGGTCTCTGTTAGCTTCAGCAAAGTGCTCTCTCTTTGAGACGTAAATGTCTACTCGTTCAAATGCATGGCATCCATTTATCTACCTGAAAAAAAAGTTCATTCAAATAGAAGAAAACTTAGTTTTTTAACTCACTTCTCCCACAACAACTTTCTTCTTTTTATAGCCTTTCTTCTGCTCCAAGTTATTATTATTCGCATGCCATACCATATTTCACACCATAACATGTTTATTAGCAGCAATGTGCGATGTCCCAGGCAGCACAAGAATTCATAATTTACTGACTCCCTTTTCCTCCAGTGAGCATTAAAATGATGTACCAATTGATCTCACAACGCTCCTTGGTGGCCTTCAGCCTAACCTGATTAGCTGCTCGTCCTGTTGGTGCCTGAGGTTTGGGTGAAAGCACTGAATTGAACTTGTCCAAAACTCATAATTCTCTGAGTTCATCTGATCCTTCTAATTTACGTATGCTCTGCACAGATTGTGTCTACACTTAGGAACTATGACTGTTATGCTGAATACCATCCTTGAACTAACAGGTCAGTTGTCTATTTATATAAATTCTTGGGTAGCCCCTTCAGTCAAAATTACCCAGGGACTCTGAGGATGCTTTCAACCTTCTGATTTTACAAAAGATTTTCCCCAGGGACACTTGGTAGAAATGTTGGAGTAACGTCAGAAAGGCTGGCATGTCTTGGATAACTTAGAGATCGCTTCTCAACTGGTGAGGCCTACCTTAATGGTAAGAAAGAGGGAAATGCAAGTACATCTTAGAGCATCATTCCAGTCCCTCAGAAGCTCTGTCAGTGCATCAAGCAAGCCCAGAAAGCAGTACAGGTGACCAGTCAATGACTGGCTATTTTTAGGACAGCTGAGCTGCCCTGGACTCTATTGGCTATGATGTCACTTATTACAATGGGACCTTAAACCCATAGTATACAACTAGACCCTTAAATTTGGGTGCCTTAATCTCCACCTGAATCCTACTAGAAGAGATCAGCTTCACTGAGGACGTGGCACATCTAGTGCCACTGGCAATGCCATACTGTATCCAAGGTATCTGCACCGAGCTAGCAGATATGACTGGGACCTTTGGGTACCCACATCCTTGTGAACAAGACGGGAAGCCATGCAGTGGGGCACAGGACATTCATGTAGTCTACAGCACGAGACTGTGATTCCTCTGACCAAATGTAAGCATCCCCTGTGGGATAAGATTAATTGCATCTATATTTTTATGACTTTATGACTACCTCTCCTTAACTACAAAAAGGAGCACAGAGCAACTTGTTTAAAAGGTGATGCCCACACAGAAAACACCCACATCAAACCCTACCTTTAGAGTCAGTGAGGAGAGACAGACACCTTGCCTGAGACTAGAATGAGCTGCCATCTGGAAGTGTTTGTCTCTATCTGCATTGACTGCAGATAGAATCTAGAAAGTTTCATAGACTGCACATGTAACTTTAAATGCATAGACTTCATCAGCCAAAATATTTCCTTTAGCATCAGCTCTTCCTTTTCTACCTTATTAGAAGGGCCCATGTCCTTAAGCTGGATCAAATCATAGCAAAAACTGTAACGAAATTCACTTTTAACATCCGACACATAAAGGTACTTTCAGAAGATATTCAATTTTTCTTCCCTAAATAAATGTTTCTAAAACTTAGTTATGTTTCCTTGGATCACTTAACTGAGACATTATTAAGCATCCAGAGATGTTACACAATAAAAGTGTCAAACCACAGTTCTGATTGAAGGGATATCACTTGACATAGACAATTTTTCCTAGCAATTCAAAACATATTGAAAAATTTGTGGCAAATTATGAATGTTGTTATTACATATTTGTTAGGTCTTTGGGTGATTTTAGAGGTCTTTGCATATAGCTGAAGTATCTTGTCCAAAGAGAAGGAAAATCTGTAAAAAAGCGGTAATATTAATTTAGGAACATGCTAAATGGTTTAAACTAGGCACATCTGATATGTTGCACTGATAAGTATTTATCCTTAGGCATAGGGCTGTGAAGCAGTAATGAAAAACAAAACAAAATGATAACATCTGTCTTGGAGGAAATTTCAACCTCTTCTTTCTTCTAGTATTTTCTGCTGCCTTTATAACTAAATTGAGTGCCTTCCCTGGTAAAGCTATAGTAATATTGTTCTTACTGGGTTTGTGGTAATATCTAGTGTAAATTTAGTTCTATTGTGGTATTCCTCAAAGCTGAAAAAGACATGCTAGAATTTAGATTTGTCAAGTCTTACCAGAAGAGTGTCTGGAAGTTTCAGAATCACTATCACATTGTGCAAAGTAGGAGAACATATCTTCCAAAATTTACTTACAGTATATACAGAACTATGTGAAACATACAAGCCATTGTGTAGGATCAGATTACTCTATCTGCAGCTTCAATATTTCCCTCTCTTCTTAAGCAAAGTATTTGAGGTACAGCCAAGGTACACACAAGACATTTCAAAGAGGTATGAAATAATTCATATTTGGTTAACTTTCACAACAGTATAGCAAAAAAAAATCTGCGTTGTTTTTGAAGTGACTGTGATTGATATTCTCCATTGAGGTACTCCAGCAACCAATATGGAGATTAAAAAATCCCCAGAGGAAAAAAATAAAG
This sequence comes from Psophia crepitans, assembly GCA_013399095.1. NCBI lineage: Eukaryota > Metazoa > Chordata > Aves > Gruiformes > Psophiidae > Psophia > Psophia crepitans. The sequence goes on from VWZZ01004745.1 coordinate 14,297, forward strand.
TCTGAGTTAAAGTCTGAGCGGAGCCAAGAATGTTTTCAATATGTACGGTTACATCGACTGTGTAGCACATTCACCTTTCAAAATCACTGCCCTTCCAAACACAGGTTTCAGACTACATTTTTCAGCAGTAGCCACTTGTCCTTCATTTAATATATTTTTCCTTTCTTGATTTGAATTTGTCAGAGACAGAGGCTTCTTCTGTGTCACAGGATACTGAGTCCATGACTCAACATATTTCAGGAATACTGAATGTGAGATTAATAATTGCCACACTGTAAGCCTCCAATTTTTTTTTACCTCCTCAGTTGAGATAAATCACTGGGGTCTAAATGTCTGCTGTCCTGCTTTGTGGCTAGGACAGAGTTAATTTGCACAAGAAGTTGGAATGGGACACAGCCAGGCCAGCTGACACATGCGAGTCAAAGGGGTATTCCGCACCATATGACATCATGCTCAACATAAAAGAGGGCTAGTTGGGGAGGAGTAGCATGGATCCGGGACTGAGTGGCTGGTGGTTGGGTCGGGTCATTGGGTGAGAAATTGCATTGTATATCACTGACTTTGTGTATTGTTGTAAGTACAGTCGTTATTTCCCTCTTCCTTTGCTGTCCTAATAAACTGTCCTTATCCCAACCCAGGAGTTTTACCTTTGTCTTCCAATTTTCCCCATGCCACCGGGGAGGAGAGGAGAGACCAAGCGGCCGTGTGCTGCTTAGCTGCCAGCTGGGGCTAAATCACGACAGTCCTTTTTGCTGCCAAACCTGGGGCTCCAGGTGTTGAGGTAACGACAGATCTGACAAGAGCGTGTTAAAAAAAGTTATTATTAGTATTTATTATATTAGGTAAGTAGTCGCTGATCAGAATGGTGTTTTGTTTGTTCACATGGCTGTGGTATGTAAACCCTTACTTGCTGTATGTATTCCCTGTCACGCTGTTTATCACCTCTGGGAGAAGGGTCAAGATTCTCAATTTGCTGTACAATGTAATATCAGCTTATGATATGACAACACCACTGGTCATGAGGTTAAGCTGGTATTTGTGTGTGGTATTGCGGTCATGCCCGTACCTTGGATGACATCTCTCAGAACTGATTAACAATCACACCCAACCTATGGGGAAGACAGGGATACTTTCTCCCGCTCTTCCACCTCTCCTTTTTCCTTCAGACTAGTTACAACAGTTTTTCAGAATTTTGAATATTCTTGGGATCTTCAAGCCAGTATGTTCCTACTGCTATGTCTCCTGAATGTGTTTCAATTCCTATTTATGGTTACAAAAAAATTGTTTTAAGAATACCACCCAGAGATACGCCCCGAGGCTGAATAGTCTTGGTTGGCATGTTATGTGGGAGATTATTGGCAGAAATCTAGAGAACGTCTCACCTCCAACGGTTTGGAAGTTCACTCCCAAACAACTAGAGGACCTTTATAAAGTGATTGATAGAATATTTGAAAGGAAAATTCTGTGGCTATTCCAAAATCATAGAATCATAGAATGTTTTGGGTTGGAAGGGACCACAAGGATCATCTAGTTCCAACCCCCCACCACGGGCAGGGACATCCTCCACTAGACCAGGTTGCCCAAAGCCCCATTCAACCTGATCTTGACCACTTCCAGGGATGGGGCCTCCACAACTTCTCTGGGCAACCTGTTCCAGTGCCTCACCACCCTCACAGTAAAGAATTTCTTTCTAATGCCCAATCTAAATCCCCTCTCTTTTAGTCTATATCCATTACCCCTTGTCCTGTCACTATACTCCCCAAGAAACAGCCCTTTTCCAGCTTTCCTGTAGGTACCCTATACGAACTGGAAGGCAGCGAATAGATCTCCCCAGAGCCTTCTCTTCTCCAGGCTGAGGATGCCAACTCAGTGGCAGTGATGGACTGGAAAGGCAAAGAGGAGTCAACAGTGAATGAAGTGTTTGGCTGACCCTGGCAATGCAAAGAAAGTCTCTCTTTGTCCCTCATCTTGTGTGTGGAGAAACTGCCCCAGAAGGTCCAGCAATTGTATGGACCAGTATCTCAGCTCTTAGGAGTAAGCATTCCTTGGTTCAGGAGAGAGGTTATAGAGGTTAAACACCATGAGGTACTCTGTGGTTTTACCTGTGTGACTATGAAGAGGGCATGAGGAGGTGGGATGGAAAACCTGCCTTGACCCTACAGGCACACATACGTGAGCTGCAAGGCAAAACAATCACAAAAGAGGATTCTTGCAGGAAAAATGCTGCTTCACTTTCCAGCAGCCAATTCCCGAGGCTGAGTGGGAGGCCTGATCATACTTAGTATTATATTAGGAAGGCCTAATTGAACGAGAGTCCATGTGGTACTTAGCTGCTGGCTGGGGCAAAACCACCTCACTACACAGTCAAATGTCCATTTTTACTTTCTCCAAGAATATAATTATTTCTTCTCTTCACTGTGAATTGCTTTATAAGTACTTAGTAAAAAAGTTCAATGTAGGTTTCAATAAGATGATTATTAAAACAATGTAATAATGCCAATGCATTAAGTTTATGTAATGTTCATCCTCAGTCTGCTGTTTCTTTTCATTTTTTTCTCCCTTCAGACTGAAGGTTTTTTATGCACATTAGAAATTCACCTTCAAAGAGTTAACCAGCTATGTATATTGGAAATATGGCAACATCTGTATACCTCATTGATTTCCAGCAGTTGCCTCAAAAGAACTTCTTAATTATTTTTTAGTAGTTATCTTGAAATCTAATTATAAGATCTAATTTGTGAAAGGTCCAGAGCTCGTATGCTATTATTTGGAGAAAAAAAAAAACAACCAAAAAAAGACANGAGGTTATAGAGGTTAAACACCATGAGGTACTCTGTGGTTTTACCTGTGTGACTATGAAGAGGGCATGAGGAGGTGGGATGGAAAACCTGCCTTGACCCTACAGGCACACATACGTGAGCTGCAAGGCAAAACAATCACAAAAGAGGATTCTTGCAGGAAAAATGCTGCTTCACTTTCCAGCAGCCAATTCCCGAGGCTGAGTGGGAGGCCTGATCATACTTAGTATTATATTAGGAAGGCCTAATTGAACGAGAGTCCATGTGGTACTTAGCTGCTGGCTGGGGCAAAACCACGTCACTACACAGTCAAATGTCCATTTTTACTTTCTCCAAGAATATAATTATTTCTTCTCTTCACTGTGAACTGCTTTATAAGTACTTAGTAAAAAAGTTCAATGTAGGTTTCAATAAGATGATTATTAAAACAATGTAATAATGCCAATGCATTAAGTTTATGTAATGTTCATCCTCAGTCTGCTGTTTCTTTTCATTTTTTTCTCCCTTCAGACTGAAGGTTTTTTATGCACATTAGAAATTCACCTTCAAAGAGTTAACCAGCTATGTATATTGGAAATATGGCAACATCTGTATACCTCATTGATTTCCAGCAGTTGCCTCAAAAGAACTTCTTAATTATTTTTTAGTAGTTATCTTGAAATCTAATTATAAGATCTAATTTGTGAAAGGTCCAGAGCTCGTATGCTATTATTTGGAGAAAAAAAAAAACAACCAAAAAAAGACAAAACAAAAAACACCCCACCACCAAACCAAAAAACCCCACAATCCCAGAAAACAGGCTGGCTGGCCAACTTTGAATAATAGATGGACTTGTTAGTGCTTTCTCACTTCTAAAAAAAACCCAATGAAACCTGATATTTTTTGTTATCTGATTATTTATTTATTTGCTCCACACTGAAAGACACCTGAAAACAAATTGCTGAGGGCTGAATAGGAGTATAGTTCTCAGAAGTGAAAACTGTTAGTCTGTTATTCTTTTATATCCAAAGGAATTTCCATTGCTTAGAGGGTTTTGCTACATGGGAAATCTTTTGGGAATACACTTTGCAGCTCTGCTCCAGTAATGGAGCATATTGTCTCTGTATCTACTCAGCTCTGTGCTAGCTAGGGAGTTGACACGATTAGGGAGAGCTGCTCTTTACAAAGAAGAGGAAACATACACTTTGCTCTAGAGTTGCTGAGATTCAGGGCAGTTTCCTCAGAGGATGCTGCAGATTCATGGACCAGCTTGCCAAGAGAGTTGCTGTTCAAGTGATAAAGTTTGTGACCTGCTGCCTAATATGTGAGGACATACCGAGGCACATGAGCATATCATTATCAAATTTAAACTTTATCTTCAACCAATCACCAATCCATCCGTGGGGGCTCTAAAAACAGGTCCACGTGGTGGGGTGCAGAGCTTTGAGGATGGGTTTGACAGTATCATGATGTATGTCCCCACGCTCTCTGCATTGCTGTCCTTATTTCTGTTTTTCAGTTTGCTTGTACTGCAGGATAAAGGCATCCTTACTGTGCTTGGGAAGACATGGACTTGGTATATCTCACAGAGGTTATGCTGAACCCCCATACTGTTTTTCTTAACCACATGCGTGAAAGTTGGACCCTAGTTAAAAGATCAGGTTCACATCCTATAACCAGTTCTGAAAGCTGGGTTAAAGTAATTGTTCGATGTAGACTTACAGTGTGGGAGAGGGAGAAAGAACTCGGCTTAAAAGAGGCCTGTGATTTGTTTTCTGTTGTCACTGTAAAAATCTTAAAATGCTGAAACAGAATGCTGACATACATTGCTGAATTCCCACATCTATAAAACTAGGCATTCCTTTGAAAGGTGGTATTTGCTGTCTCTGTGGTCTGGGATTGTGGATTTTTTAATGGATTTTTGTGGGAGTTTCTTCCTTCCCCCCATCCCCCCCC
>VWZZ01004745.1:27156-88194 GCA_013399095.1 Psophia crepitans
AGCAAAAAGCAGCCACTAATGAGCACTAAACTATATTATACAGTAAGGCAGGCAAGCCCCACGGCAAGCAGTGGAGCCTGCCAATTAACAGCTAAACAGCAATAACAGCTGTAAACTTGATCTGGCACATTCCAATCAATTCTGTCATTATCTTGAACCCTTCAAAACCCATGTTGGGCACCAAAAGCAATGGTCACGGTTTTGCCCCAGCTGTCAGCTGAGCACTACACAGCCACTTGTTCACTCCCCCACTGCAGGATGGGTAAGAGAATCAGAGGAGTGAAAGTGAGAAAATTCAGAGGTTGAGATAACGACAGTTTAATAGGTAAAGCAAAAGCCACACAAGCAAAGCGAAACAAGGAATTAATTCACAACTTCCCCTCAGCAGGCTGGTGTTCAGCCATCACCAGGAAAGTGGCGGTCTGTCATGTGTAATGGTGACTTGGGAAGACAAACGTCATCACTTCCAACCTTAATGATTCGATTCTATTCTATTCTACTTCGAATATCCCCCTCTTCCTTCCTCTTCCTCCAGTTTTATATGCTGAGCATGATGCCATATGCTATGGAATATCCCTTTGGTCAGTTGGGGTCAGCTGTACTGGCTGTGTTCCCTCCCAACTCCTTGTGCACCCCTAGCCTGCTTGCTGGTGGGGTGGAGTGAGGAGCAGAAAAGGCCTTGGCTCTGTGTAAGCACTGCTCAGCAGTAACAAAAACATCCACTATTTTCAGCACAAATCCAAACCGTAGTCTCATACTAGATACTATGAAGAGAATTAACTCTATCCCAGCCAAAACCAGCAAAGAGCTGGAACTTGGCTCTGACTCCCATTGAACCCTGGACCCAAAGATGGCAGTAGGTAGCCTAACTCCCTCTGCACCCTTTTTGCCATTTCTCATGAGGAAATTCTCTTCGGGGTACGTGTTGATCCTTTCTGCAGTCACAAGCAGTTCCCCACTCCCCCCAGGTTCACTGGTTCACCACATATATACATCAGGGGTGTTTAGATGAACTTGTTTCCTTAATTTCTTCCCTTAGCTTGCTCTTATTTTATTTCTGATGCAGAAAGTTCAACAGCTTTGGAACCACTCATCCCAGAACCTGTGCCTGGTGAAGAATTGGTGATTTAAAACTCAATGCCATGGATATATTTTCATAGAATCACAGAATATTTTAGTTGGAAAAGACCTTTAAGATCATCAAGTCCCACCGTTAACCTCACACTGCTGGGTCCAACCACTAAACCATGTCACAGATGCACATAGATTCATAGATTCACAGAATGGTAGGGGTTGGAAGGGACCTCTAAAGAGTCCAGCCTCTCTGCTAGAGCAGGATCACCTACAGCATGTAGCACAGGATTACATCCAGACTGGTTTTGAATCTCTCCAGAGGAGACGACTCCACAACCTTTCTAGGCAGCCTATGCCAGTGCTCCGTCACCCGCAGAGTAAAGAATTTTTTCTTTATATTGAGATGGAGCTTCCTGTGTTCCAGTTTGTGCCGGTTGTCCCTTATCCTGTCACTGGGGACCACTGAGAAGAGCCTGTCCCCTTCCTCTAGACATCCACCTTTCAGATATTGATAAGCATTCATTAGATTCACTCTCAGTCTTCTTTTCTCCAGGCTTCTGACAGACCCAACTCTCTCAGCCTTTCCTCATACGAGTTATGCTCTAGCCCCATAATCCTCTTGGTAACCCTCCACTTGACTCTCTCCAGTACTTCCATGTCTGTCTTGAACTGGGGACGCAGAACTCCAGATGTGGCATCACCAAGGGCAGAGTAGAGGGGAAGGATAACCTCCCTCGACCTGCTGGCCACACTTCTTAATGCACCCCAGGACACCATTGGCCTTCTTGGTCATGAGAGCACCCTGCTGGTCATGGAGAGCTTGTCGTCACCTGACACTCCCAGGTCCTTCTCCGCAGTGCTGCCATCCAGCAGGTCAACTCCTAACCTGTACTGGTGCCTGGGGTTGTTCTTCCCTGGGTGCTGGACCCTACACTTCCTCATATTGAATTTCATACAGTTCCTCTCTGCTCAACTCTCTAACATGTCCAGGCAGCACAGCCTTCCTGTGTGTCAGCCACTCTTCCCAGCTTGGTTTCATCAGCAAATTTGCTGAGCGTACACTGTGTTCCTTCATCCAGGTCACTGATGAGGATGTTGAATAAGACCAGGCCAAGCATTGACCCTTGGGGCACACCACTAGCTACAGGCCTCCAATTAGACTCTGTGTTGCTTGTCACAACCCTCTGGGCTCTGCCATTCAGTCAGTTCTCTACCCACCTCACTGTCCACTCATTCAACCCACACTTCCTAAGCTTGCTGACGAGGATGTTATGAGAGACAGCATTAAAAGCCTTGCTGAAGTCGGGATATAAAACATCCACAGCTCTCCCTTCATCCACCCAGCCAGTCATGTCATGGATTGGCAACATGTTCCCACTGGAACTCTATCTGGGAAGCTGCATCAGTCATGGTTGGTGCAGAGTTTAGAGAGGCCGTGATTTTCTGCCATATCTTCAGATATTTTAATGAAATATCTCCCTTCAATCCTCCCATTATTGTAGAAAAGACCTCCATTTCAAAGCCATTAACCTGATGATAAGAAAAGAGGTATTCAGGGACAAACACACATGCACAAACAAGCTGTTCCTGAAATGGCTCTCCAATTTATCAACCCAGATCTCTGATAGGGAGCACATATCGACTCTGTGTGTTCCAAGAAGGTAATAGTGCTACAGAAATAATGCAAATGCAGTTACATGGACCCATGTATTATGCTTTTCTAACTACATTTCTGTTTGTGTGACAACATACGTGGTCTGCACTGCCTTTTTGCTACTTTCTACTCTCTGAAAAAATTACCTCATGTGCTACATTCATGTAGACATTGCAAACAAATCTCCAAAAGAACAGGCTAAAGGAAGTTAGGGACAACAGGCAAATGATTCTAGAAAGAACTGTGTGTAATTCTGTTTGTATTAAAACTCCGAAAGGTTCAGAGTAGAGCAACAAGATCATAAAAACTCAGGAACGACTTGGATCTGAGGAATAACTGCACAGACTATGAGTTTTCAACCTGGAAAAGAAGTAACTGAAAGCTAAGACAGTATAAGTCTACCGACATGGGAATGACAGAAAAGTTTTTGTAAAGGGTGTGACTGCAGACTGAAGATCGCTATGTCTCTTTAGCTCAGAGGAAAAGAGAATCCCCTGGAGCACTTATTACCCTTAGTTTGCCTGATCCAGGTTTGTGATATAGGCAGAATTAAAAAGATGTCGTAATACCTGCAAGAGAGGTTTCATTAGGTACTGACTATTTCTTAGTGATTTCAGAAGCAGATGGAGGAGTCATTTACTGAAATGTAGATATTTACAGTGTAGGTGTCTATATGTGAACTGTGTCCTGCCCAAAGCTTTCATTATAGTGAATGGAGAGTGAGTCAATCAACTTGGTGAAGTTTAAGGCATGATTCATCTCATCCTAAAATAGATATATGAAATAGCAGACTGACTGCACCCTCAACAGGCCTGTTTCGTTCCATGGGCTGTAGAAGAGAGACGAAGGTTCAGGTGTAGAAATCTACATTGTAATTAAAAGCAGTGAGATCAACCTTTCCATCGTGTCTGATAGTGCTAGAGTCTGATTTCTGTGGCTCCTTGACTTCAGCTGTCCTAGCAATTAGGCACATAGAATAGGAGTTGTGAAGACACTAAGACTTTAAATGTGCCCTTCACTTTGAGATGGCCAGCTCTAAGTTGAGATGAGGGACAGTGAGTGCTGCTAGCTGGGTGGTGTGTCTCAGTTAGAAGGTAGACTATGATCAGTCATATTGTTCTGCCTGAGCCTGGTTAAGAGGGTCTATCCTTCCTTTCATACCACTTTCTTAACACCATCTTTCTTAATGTCCTGCTCCTCTGCTAGAAATTATTGCACCTTCAGGTCTGCCTGTGTAAATTCCCATGTTGTTGGTCTCTAACCAGTTCTGTCAAAAAGGCCCAGGTCAGAAAACCAAGCATTTAAAAATCATTGAGGAACAGTTGAAATATTTTAAGAGGATAACCACTTACCCAGCTTCAGGTGGAGCACAGCAGCACCTCTGATCTTTGAGGAACTTGACTTTATTATGTGTCTTTTTAATGTATGTGTGAGTATAGCTGAAAAACTTACTCTAAAGCACTATCAGCACCAGAGGGAAGTGACCATCTGCTCTCTTTAGAGAGAAATCTGTCTTAACAAATATGATAGAAACTGCATTTCCCTATTTCATTTGTGTGCTGGACAACCTACAAACCACCAAAACCCAATGTTCTTGAGTACATATTTCTGGCAGGTAAGAAATGTATTGTATTACTTGGATGATAAATGAATGTTTCAAAAACCTGACATGTATATAATTGCACATACAGACAAAGCAATATCAGCTGCATATTAGTTCAGAATGATGTTGTAGACAGGCAAACCTGAAAAGCTACAGCAGTATATGCTCATGGATTTTCTCATGCAAAAAAAAGACCTTTGTAACTTTGCTCTTTCAAATTCAAACACTTGGAAGCTGGACATGAATTGCAGCTGTCATCCACTGCAAGGCTGTTTAAATTGATTTGCCTTTCCAGATAAAGTACTAGCTTCATGGTCTGAACCATACTTACCAGGATGGGAGAGACAAAGTTAGGCACCAAATGATCATATCTTGTAAGAAAATAGTGCTATAATTTGCACTGAGGAATAATTTCTGAACTTTGTTTAGGCCTGCAGCCTGGTCCAGAACCGGAATTTTAGGTAGCACCTAAATCATCGTTCATCCCTACCTCCGAAGACCCATTCTACCAAAACCTACTCATTCACCTTTTCAAATCAACATCTATTGCATTCAGATGACGTAATGTGTGGTTTCCTTGCCTTCATGAGTGACTTGCAACCCAAGAGCCAAAGTTGAAATGTTGCAGAAGAGAAAAATAATCAAAGTAATTGGAAGGAAATAGGAGTCTCATTTTTCTAAGTAACATAAGGAGTCAGTGCAGGATCCACAAAAGCTCAAATATGAGTGTAAGAACTTAGGAAAAAAAACAATGTTAAGATTCCAGTCCTATAAATAACAAAGAGCTTATCTGAACCGCTCTCCATTACAGGGAGACCTCATTTTGGCCTTTCAGTATATAACAAGGGCTTATAAGAAAGATGGACAGAGACATTTTACCAGTCTGTAGCAAAGGGAAAAAGCACAATGGTTTTACTCTGAAAAAGTACAGGTTTAGACTGGACATAAGGAAGAAATATTTTATGCTGAGGGTGGTGAGGCACTGGAACAGGTTGCCCAGAGAAGCTGTGGATGCCCTATCCCTGGAAGTGTTCAAGGATGAGTTGGATGTGACTTTGGGCAACCTGATCTAGAGGAGGGTGTCCCTGCTCATGACAGGGAGAATTGAACTAGATGATATTTGAAGGTCCTTTCCAACCCAAACCATTCCATGATTCTATGATTCTCCCCAAAAGACAGCAAGTTTGGTAACCACGATATCTAAGATACTGAGTAATAACTGTGAAGTGTCAGCAGGGTGCATCTAGTATCAGAACAGCTTAGCTTTACATTCAGGACTGAGTTCTGAGAAACGTTTTCTGAATTTTGTTAGAGTTTTTCAAGTAGGGTTGTGTTGACTTAGTTCCTGACCAGGTCAGGACCTTAATGAATAGCAGCTAGCACAATCTCAATCTTTCTGTTCCAGAGAGGAGATGATCTATTTTCAGTGAATTTGCCTGCTAATATTTTCTTACCTTTCATTGTTATTTGTTAGGCTATGACCAGAGAGAAAGAATAGATTGCAACTATCTAACTTCTCATTCATTTAATGGACATCACTATTTCTTAATTTCAGTGAATGAAATATCCATGTTCCACAATATCTGAAAGCTCCCCTGCCTCATATTAGAATATTTTGTGGATGCAAATATTGCAGCATTAGGGATCAATGATGTATTGCACTGACTATTCCCCCTAAGAGATTCTAATGATGGATCCCCAACAGGATCTTCATTGAATTCATCCTGTTCTGAGGAGGAGGAATCATATAATTTGAAGTACTTTTTAAAATGAACTTCCAATGTGCTGAAGCCTTAGTGCCTTTTCAAACTTCAAAAATTAGTAAAACTGGGTGCAAAATAATGGCACTCATATCTACTCTGAAAGCCTTTTCTCACCTAAAACTAGTCAATAATTGCAGAACATCAGATAAAATCACTACCTGTTCTCACTGACACAGCTTCAAAACAAAGCCTTCAACCTTCCCAGTGTAAGTTAATGAATCAGAAGTGGAATCACTGGGACAGATTTGTAGCTGGTGGATGTTTCAGTCATGCTTAGCTGATTTACACTTACTGCAGTTCTCTTCTCCATACCACAGATGGATTACAAACTTTTCTGAACATATCTTGTCTCTCTTCATGACCATTAATGCCTTCTCACACTACAAAGTGGGTGTCTGAACCCCAAAGTGGGTGTCTATGCTTTATTGCTCCTAATAGATGGTAGTAGATGACTGTGGTATTTGCTTGTTCCTGACAGTCTCCAGAGAATATGTAAGAAACAGCATCTCTGGTTTTTTTGGATCTTCATTCTCAGCAAATCGTGTGCCAGTGTGCCGTAATCATTGTATTGGCTTCCCCCCACCTCTTTAGTTTTCTTTCCTCTGAGGCACCTTCCTCCACTGCGAGACTTTCCCCATCCGGAGAGATGAATTTAATCTCTTATCACAAAATGTGATCTGGATTGTGTTGGGTTTCAGCATGTATTTTCATATATTTTCAGCTGGTTCTGGACTCTGCAAAGATTCCTAGAAGAAGGTGATAACAGTCGATGAGAATAGTTTAAGACCATATGTTGCTATAAAATTGAAGAATTTGACACAACCCGGCGTACAACTGTGCTGCATGGTGTGCAGACTTAAAATAAAAACTGAGGTATAGCCCAATCTTCTATACAATTTACATACGAAGGACAAATTAACAACACAATGAACATGGTTCCAAACAGTCTGATTTATGACTATGATCATCTTTATAAAAATATCTCAGAATATCTACAACTACCAACAAGCATCCCTCAGGAAATACAGCCATTTAATCGTTGATTGGTAACCATAACTGGCCTAGTCGTCGTTACACAGGGAACTGTTCTCCCAAGGAAAGAGGTATATAGGAAAATTCAGACTTGTGATACGCATATGTATTGGAACAACGTGTCCAAAACTGTTGCATTCACTAAGACCTTCGTATTCCTGAAGTAGACTGGCACCATTTTAGACCTGGAATCTCTGGGGTGCACTGCTAAAGAAAACACTAATTGAAGTCTGGTGTCTGCTTTGCGAAGGGCATGAGAGGGACTTTTCAGAAATTAGGATACCGTTTTAGTGTAATTCCTCCAGATTTCACCTCTGTCCTAGCTCAGCTGCAGCAGTCTATTCCGGTTGTGCAATGTATTTTTAACTAAAGAGGTGTTTAAGACATATGAAATAATTATGAAACACTCCGCACGTCTTACTGAACTTTTGGCCACTCTATTTTAACAGTGTATAAGTGTGTATGCAAATTGTTATTATTAACATTTAAAACAAATCTGGCATCTTTTAATAAGTATTAAAATCACTAAGCTGTTTGCGGGTAGTGCTTCTGCTGTCTTTCTTCTGTCTGATTTTGAATCTATGATTCAATCAGGCATGAATCTTTTCTCATATGTCTTGTTCTTGTTCTGCTCTTATAAATTCTGTGCTCTTCCTTTGCTGCTTTTGCCCCCATTTAACAAGCCTGGAAATAGTTAGGTTGCCTAGAAAATTCAGTATAGTTTCACACATTACCCTCTGTAGAGCTGAATCTATTTTTTTTTTCTGGTGGCTGTATCATTAACAGTAAAATATTTCGTATTTCTCCCTGTGTATATACAATATAGATATGCTCACCAACCCTCTGCAGAGTTATAAAAAGCCTCCACTTGTCCCTTGTGACCTTGTCACCACAAATTGCTTTTAGATTCCGTGCCATTTGAACAAACACAGCAATTCACTTTCATGTTCCTGCAAATGCTAAAGAGAAAGAAAAAAAAAAGAAAAAAAAAGGAAAAAAAGGTGCTACTGTATGCAGTATACGTCTGGGATCATTCTCACTTTGACATACACGTTTCCTCACCTCCCTTTGAGGGTAAAGTTCAGGGAATTCGTGCGACCGAAATGCAATGGTTTCTGTTCAATCACACTTGCTTGGAAACATCTGTTCTGCTTGACTCAGAGGGTGAGCTGGGCTATGCTGTGCTTGAGGGAGGAGAACGTAGATGGATTTTGTCTTAAGAAGTGTTATTTCAGTGAACTGGTAAGTGAAGGGGAACTGGATTGAGTAGTTACAACACCAAACTGAAAGCAAGCCCATCAGTGCTTTAGCTTGCCGTCCAGCCAACCCCTTGGACATATTTGTAAAGCACTGTTTGGAAATTTAGTCCACGTCAAGGTACCAAATGAGCTCATGTCCTCCTCCTCCAGAGGAGATTGAGCCTGGGCTAAAGCAACATTTTAGTAAGGGCCTAAGAGTTGACAGAAGAAAGGTCTTGATGGCAAGCCTGGGCTGATGGTTATCTGAATGAGTTAGACTTTTCTGTCTGTGCTGCTGTGGACTAGTCTAAGGACTCCCAGGCTGCTAAGTAATGTGATGAGTAAAGAGCTGAACGTGAGTCACTGGTGTGCTCTTGTGGTGATGGGTGCAAACAACATCTGGGGCAGCGTTAGCACAAGATTAGCTGGTAGATCCAAGGAAGTGATTAGTCACTTTTATTTACCACTTGTAAGGTCACATATGGAGTATTGTGTCTGGTCAGAGGCCCCTCAATAAAACGGAAATATCAGCAAAATTCTAATTACTCCAGCAGCAAGTAACCAAGATGGTCAGGGGATGGCATGCAGGAGGGGAGCTGAGAGACCTGAGTTTAGTCTTCAGTTTTCGAACGGATGGTTGTAGAGAGGATGGAGCCAGACTTCTGAGAGATGTCCTATGAAAGGACTGGAGGCGACTGTCCTTGTTTAACTCCAACCGGCAGCTAAGCACCACACAACTGCTTCCTTACCCACCCTGGTGGGACTGGGGAGAGAATCAGAGTGGTAAAAGTGAGAAAACTCATGGGTTGAGATAAAGTCAGTTTAATAGGTGAAGCAAAAGCCGTGCACACAAGCAAAGCACAACAAGGAATTCATTCCCCACTCCCCATGGCAGGCAGGGGTTCAGCCATCACCAGGAAAACAGGGCTCTGTCACACGTAATGGTGACTTGGGAAGACAAATGCCATCACTCCAAACATCCCCCTGTTCTTTTCTCTTTCCCCAGCTTTACATGCTAAGCATGACGTCATATGGTATAGAATATCCCTTTGGTCATTGGGGTCAGCTGTCCCAGCTGTGTCCCCTCTCCACTCCTTGGGCCCCCCCACCCTCCTCGCTGGTGGGGTGGGGTGAGGAGCAGAAAAGGCCTTGGCTCTGTGTAAGCACTGCTCAGCAGAAACGAAAACATCCCTGTGTTATCAATACTGTTTTCAGCACAAATCCAAAACACAGCCCCTTACTAGATACTATGACGAACATTAACTCTATCCCAGCCAAAATCAGCACAGTGATGGACACAAGTGGTCACAGGAGAAATCTCTGTTTGTTATAAGGGAAAAATTCTCTATTGACTGGGGATCGACACCATCCTCCACTCTCTAGTGGAGATAAAGCATTAGTTCCTCATCTAGAAAAAAACATGATGATGTTTCTGTTACTCTCTTTGCCTGCATTTCTGGCTAGAACAATTTCCTCTTATTTGACCCACATCAGGAAGTGATTCTTTCCTCTTTTCCTGTCACAAAACATTCATGGTCTCCTCCTGTCATTACACCTTCCTGACTCATGCTGAATTCCCAGTCTTTTGAGTTCTGGACCTTTAACACTCAGGAATTGCCTAAAAGGATGAAGTTCAACCTGGATTTTTTGACTGGGAGATACAGCTACAGGTGTCTGAATAATGCAAGGCACCCAAGACCATCTTCTGGCTCACGTCAGTAGTCTGTCTAGCCCCATGCTCTCTGTGACAGGGGCAGTAGGAGTTGATATCTAGGAAAAGCACATATGTCTGGCTACTTTTTGTCATTCATTCCCCTTGTATTTGCTGAGCATGATGTATCAGAAATGCTAGAGGGTCTGTCTCTGCCTAATGTTTTTAGTATCTATTTATGGACCTGCTGTCCATCAAATTGTTTAATTTAATTTTGAACTTCTGATCCTGTCTGACTCTGTTCTGTGGCAACAAACTACAGAATTTCACTATTCATTGTATAAAAAAGTACTTTGTTTTACCTAGTTTACCTTGTTTTATTGAGTGTTTCCAACTCTAGCATTGTGGGATTTGTTGCATTCAGCTTATCCACCTTCTTTATGATTTTTGTAAAGTTGAATCATTTCCCTTCTCTGCTTTGTCCATTCTAAAATGAACAATCCTAGGCTTTATAGTCCCTCTTTTTAAGATATTTTTCTCTATAAGAGTTCATTCCCTTAACTATTTAATCTCCTACATTGCTCTGTGGAGAAGGACCTGGAAGTCCTGGTCAATGACAACCTCTCCATGAGCCAGCAGTGTGCCCTCATGGGCAAGAAGGCCAATGGTGTCCTGGGGTGCATTAAGAAGTGTGGCCACCAGCTCAAGGGAGGTTATCCTCCCCCTCTACTCTGCCCTGGTTCAGTTCAAGATAGACATGGAACTACTGGAGAGAGCCGAGTGGAGGGCTACCAAGATTATTAGGGTGCTGGAGCATCTCTTGTGTGAGGAAATGCTGAGAGAGCTGGGGCTGTTCAGCCTGGAGAAGAGAAGACTGAGAGGGGATCTAATCAAGGCTTATCAACATCTGAAAGGTGGATGCCTAGAGGAAGGGGACAGGCTCTTCTCGGTGGTGCCCAGTGACAGGATAAGGGACAACCGCACAAACTAGAACTCAGGAAGTTCCATCTCAATATGAAGAAAAACTTCTTTCCTCTGAGGATGACTGAGCGCTGGCACAGGCTGCCCAGAAAGGCTGTGTAGTTTCCTTCTCTGGAGGGATTCAAAAACCAGCCTGGACACAATCCTGTGCTACATGTTCTAGGTGATCCTGCTTTAGCAGAGAGGTTGGACTATATGATCTCCAGAGGTCCCTTCCAACCTCTATTATTCTGTGATTCTGTAATACGATTCTCTATACTTCCCTTAACTCCACTGAGACGCTCAGACAAGAACCACATAGTACCCAAGATAAGGGCACACTAAGATTTTACAGAGTGACAAAAGTACATCCTTTACCTTCTCCGATACTTAAAATTTGGGGGATTTTTAACTGTATTGCAGCATAAGCTTATTCAGAGCTGGTTAAATCTAACTTCCAGGTGTTTTCCCTGGGTAATAACATGTTTCTTAAATTCAACATTTTGTAAACATGGCTTAGATATACACTTTTTTTTTTGTCCCCAGATGCATTTATCTTCACTGTATTTAGTTTATGTCACCAGTCTTTGGTAGTGGAGGGTCTGCAGGGGTGGCTTTTGTGACACGAGACCAGAAGCTGCACCTGTGTTGGACAGAGCTAGTTCCAGATGGCTCCAAAAATGACCCGTGACTGGCCAAAGTTGAGTCCACCAGTGACTGTGGTGGCGCCTAGTGATAACATACTTAAGAAAAGGTAACATTGCTGCACAGCAGCTGTAGAGAGAAAGGATTGATTAAAAACGTAAGAGAGACAATCCTGCAGACACTAAGGTCAGTGAAGAGAGGCATGAGGTGCTTCAGGTCTCATCACCAGATGAGACCATTTCCTGTAGCCCATGCATCATGATTCAGGTTGTCCCCTGACAGCCCATGGAGAACCATGGTGAAGCAAATATCCACGCTGTAGCCCATGTGGAACCTGTGCAGGAGTAGGTGGATATGGCCTGATGGAAGCTGTAGCCCATGGAGTGCCCACAAAGGAATAGGCTCTGGGCAGGAACTGTGTCCTGTGGAGAGGAGCCCAGGCGGGACCAGGATTTCTGACACAACCTTTGAACTTGTGGGAGACCCACGCTGGAACAGTCTGTTCCTGAAGGACTGCACCCCATGGAAGGGACCCACACTGGAGCAGTTCTTGAAGAACTGCAGCCTGTGAGAAGGACCAACGTTGAAGAAGTTCATGAAGGATTGTTTTCCATGGGAGGGACCTCACACAGGAACAGGGGAAGAGCATGAAGCGGAAAGAACAGCAGAGATGAACTGACCGTAATCCCCCATTCCTCATGAGTTAGGAAACAGTTGGGAAGGAAGGAGTAGGTTGATCCTGGGAAGCAGGGGAAGTGGGAGGAAGGTGTTTTTAGTCACTTTCCTACTCTATTTTTAATGGGTAATAAATGAATCTTTCCCAAGTCAAGTGTGTTTTGCCAGTGACAGTAGTTGGTGAGTGATCTCCCTGTCTTTGTCTTGACCAACAAGTTTTTTCATATTTTGTCCCCCTGTGCTGTTGAGGAGTTGGCGTGAGAGAGTGGTTTGGTCGATAACTGACATGCCACATTCATCAACAACCATATAGCAGATCTCAATTGAATCTGGAATCATAGAATCAGAATCATAGAATATCTGGAGTTGGAAGGGACCCATAAGGATCAGCAAGTCCAACTCCTGGCCCCACACAGGACCAGCCCCATCACAGCAGATGACTGAGAGCATTAGCCAGACGCTGCTTGAACTCAGCCAAGCTCAGTGCTGTGACCACTGCCCTGGGGAGGCTGTTCCAGGGTCCCACCACCCTCTGGGTGAAGAACCTTTTCCTGATCTCCACTCTAACTCTCCCCTGTCGAAGCTCCATGCCATTCCCTCGGGTTCTATCACTGGTCACCAGAGGGAGGAGATCAGCGCCTGCCCCTTGGCTCCCCCTTGTAAGGAAACTGTAGACCACTATGAGGTCTGCCCTCAGTCACCTCTTCTCCAGGCTGAACAAACCAAGGGACTTCAGCCTCTCCTCATACATCTTCCCCTCCAGACCCTTCCCCACCTTTGTTGCCCTCCTTTGGACACTCTCCAATAGTTTTATGTCCTTTTTGTACAGTGGCTCCCAAAACTGTACACAGTGATCTACAGAAATCAACCTTTTCTTAGGTATGTCTAATCTTGAAGGTGTTCGTAGAGCAGGAAGATTAGATCAGGCTTTGCACCAGGGACAGGAAGTCATAGTCATAAAGAGATAATATGTTCTTAAAAAAGAGCATCACAAAGGCTCAGTACTTTCATGAGTCTATCCCAAACACAAGAAAAAGTATCATAGAAAAAGACCAAAATGTTATGCAAATCAAGATTATTTGACATTTCAGCCATTGTTTTAACAGCAGTGCCAAACAAATGCAGGATTCCAAGTTCTGAGTGCTTGAAGGAGCTAATGGCTGATACTGCCAAAGAATAATTCTAAGAGAAAATCAGACTTTAATGGCAGACATGCAGTAGGCAGTGGAATGCATATACCATGCAAGCTGAGAGAGAGAATTTGCCATGACCCAGTAGGAAGAGGGAAAAGATCAGATTGTGCAAAAGCAAGGTAAACCCTTTTTGTCCCATTACTTTCTTCCTATTTTCTATCCATTGCTCTCACTTCTCTCTCCCTAGGCTGAACACCAGCTCTAACTCCATTTTTATTGCCAGATAGAAATATATTTTACTAGAACTTGAGCTCATTGAACAGGTCAGAGAACATAACTGATGATAAAAATTCTAACACTGCCCCCAACCTGCAAAAAGCACACCGTTAATTTGCCTCTTATATGAAAGTACTTAACATCTGAGAATTGTTCTAGCTTAAATTCTGCTACTAAGGAGAGAGGCTAATCTGAGAGCCCTTGATACTACCTTAATTCATGTTATTTAACTAAAACCTGTTAACCTTTATTAGCCTTAACCTTTGACTTTGTTAACATAATTAATTGAAATATGAATGCATGGATAAATCTCTATTGACTAATACTTTTAAACAATAATTATAAAGTGAGATATTTAACCTTCTCTAATACTCCAAGGACATACTTAGATTATGTTGCCCCTAAGTGATCTCTGAATTGCCTAGGAGCAAGGAAGTAATTAGCGACTGATTGTGATGGCAAGGGAAAGAATGGCCACTCTGTGCTGGACCAGATGCCACACATGGAACTTCTCCTTTCCTGTGGATATTGTCAGAAAGCAAAGTAAAGCACAGATTCTCTGGCATCTCCAGTTTGAGCCACACTTGTACATGAAGGAAAAAAGCAACAAAATCAGTAATTATTTACTAAGATAACTGCTTGGATTAAAAACAAAATACTCTGAAAGTTGTTAAAAGAATTGCAAAGAACTGGGAAAGTTTGCTAGAGAAGCATCACTCTACAAATCCCCTACCCTTACACTCACTTTCTAAAAATCAGCAGGTAAATGTACTTGCAGATTAGACTGGGTGCATCCTCAGCCTTCCCCAGAATTGCCGGTATTACTCCAGCACTAGGGCAGTTTGTGTTCCCTGACTATCCTAGGAGCATGTGAGGCATAGAGGTTTGAGTAGAGAAGAACAGACTCTCCAGGCAGTCATAGTAATGTGGAAAAAGAGGGCTTGAGAGGTGGGCCTGTGCGAACTGCATGAAGTTCAACAAAGCCTAGTGCAAGTCTTGCATGTGGGTCAGCGCAATTCCAAGCACAACCACAGGCTGGGTGGAGAATGGATGGAGAGCAGTCCTGAGGAGAAGGACTTGGGGATGCTGGTTGATGAAAAGCTCAAAGTGAGCCGGCAAGCCACCCGTGTCCTGGGCTGCATCAGACATAGTGTGGCCAGCAGGGCGAGGGAGGGGATTCTGCCCCTCTACTCCGCTCTTGTGACACCCCACCTGAAGTACTGCGTCTAGCTCTGGGATCTCCAGTACAGAAGAGACATGGAGCTGCTGGAGCAAGTCCAGAGGAGGGCCACAAAGCTGATCAGAGGGATGGAGCACCTCTGCTACAGGAACAGACTGAGGGAGTTGGGCTTGTTCAGCCTGGAGAAGAGAAGGCTCTGGGTACACATAATTGCTGCCTTCCAATACCTAAAGGGGACCTACAAGAAAGCTGGAGAGGGACTGTTTCCAAGGGCAGGGAGTGATAGGACAAGGGGGATGGGTTTAAACTAAAAGAGGGGAGATTTAGATTAGATATTAAGATGAAATTCTTTCCTCTGAGGATGGCGATGCAGTGGCACAGGGTGCCCCGAGAGGCTGTGGAGGCTCCATCCCTGTAAGAATTCAAGACCAGGTTGGATGGGGCTTTGGGCACCCTGGGTTGGCGGGGGTGTCCCTACCCATGGCAAGGGGGGTTGGAACTAGATGGGCTTTGAGGTCCCTTCCAACCCAAACCACTCTATGATTATATGAAAGGGGTTTACTCTTTAATCTTGTTTCAGCTGTGCATCAAAAAATGTTCAGAATTGTTGAATCCAAGAGAAAATCTGAGGCAGTGTTCAGAGATAGTTCCCTATTTATTTAAGATCGGAGGGCCTGGTATGGCACTGCTGAACTCCTTTTTGGCTTGCACCTTTGATTTTTCTTCTAATGGGAAACGAAGAATGCTGTGTGTGGGCGGAGGGGAACTGAAATCTCCCTGGAGTTTACCATTCACCCTTGAGGAGAACAGACTCCTCACTCCTCTGTGGAGGATGAAGAAATGGTATAAAGTCACATTACAAAGTTTCTGTATTCAGTTGCTCTTTAGCTGCCTGCCTTGCCTTTTGAATCATTTTACAGAGGGTTTATGGAGTGTTGTTACAAATATTTTTTCTTATCTCTCTGCCTGTAAAATCAGTTCCCCTTACAGCCTTGAAAACTGCACACAGTTTCGGGAAAGAAAAAAGTTAACCAAGAACTTTTAGAAAACACTAAAAAGTATGTATCCTCCTTCTCCTTGCCGCATCTCTAAACAACCTTAAAACAAACCGTGTAGCTACTACAGAAATGAGGGGTGCTGGGTCTGCTTTTCTGTAATTCCTTTCAAATTCTTTTCATCAGAACTTGTCTGTTTCTTTCCTTTTCAACCTCATTCCTCCCTTTTATTTTCTTTTTTTTCTTTTTATTTTTTTAAAAACCTTGAAATTGCATTCATTAGCCTTGTAAGCAACTTTGGGACAATATTTGCCCAGAAATTGCCATATAGAATGTGATGACATTTTTGTATGTTCTTGGTGTGAACAAAATTTCATTACCTACATTACCCAGCATTACATAAAATTTTAAATCCAAGGTCCAACCCAAACCTTTTTGTCACTTACGATCTCTTCAGAAAGCAATGTCAAGTTTGACTGAAAATGTCGAGACACAAAACTTTGATAAAAGTGGCTTCTATTTTATTCTTTCAGCCACCAAAAAGTAAGGGTTTAAATAGGTTACATCTCCCAGTCAAAAGTTCTGATTTAAGCAGCGGGCTTAAATGTGATGGCTATTTTCATGTGTTTTCCTTGACTCTTTTCTTTCACTTTCCAAGCCCTTAGGCTAGTTCTTGGCAGGAACACAAACCCCAGATGCCTCTTCCTTAAAGATGCTCACAAATAATCAGTGATTCAAAGCCAGAGTTTGTATCAGAGTAAGCGAAAAACAAGCTGAAGAAAGGTCAGGAATGTTAGATGGGTATGTGCAGATCTGGTAAGCAGGGAAAATGAGGATATTAGGAAAATCAGAAAAGTGAGAAAAGTTCAACTTGGAGCTCTCAGTTGTTGGGAAAGTGGGCCTGGCTATTAAGATACCAGACAGGTTCTCAAAGGAGTGTTGTCTCTACCCATTCAAGGAACACATGAATGACTTCAGAGAACTGTCTTTGTTTTTTGTGCAACTCCATTTCCTGAATGTGACGCTGAGTTAATAACATGAAGCTTTTATTTCACCTGGCCATGTTTGTTTGGGTGTCTTTAGTTACCAAATATCCACTAGCATGCAGCACAACTGCACTGCAGTTTCTCTGGGAAGGAACAGTGGAGTTCTTCTGTGATGCCACTAAACTGCTACTGTTGGTAATAATGAGTTATTCTAGTTAAGTACGAAAGATACAGTAAATATGATCTCTCCTTGGAAGACTTTTTATCAAAGCCTGTAGTGACAGGATGAGAGGCAAACATTTTAAACTGAAAGAAAATAGGTTTAGACATAAAAAATATTTTTTTTTCATTATTAAGTTTGGTAAGACACTGGAACAGGTTGCCCAGAGAAGTTGTGGATGCCGCACCTCTGGAAGTGTTCAAGGTCAGGTTGGATGGGGTTTCGGGTAACTGGTCTAGTGGGAGATGTTTCTGGCCATGGCAGCAAGGTTGGAACTAGACAATCTTCCCATCTGAAGAAGAGCAATGAAGCTGGTGAAGCGTCTAGAGAACAAGTCCTGTGAGGAGTGACTGAGGGAACTCAAGATGTTTAGCCTGGAGAAAGGGAGTCTGCAAGGGAGAAAAAGGGAGTCTGAAAGGGAGTCTTTCAAGACCCGTCTGCATGTGATCCTGTGCAACGTGCTCTGGGTGATCCTGCTCTAGCAGGGGGGTTGGACTAGATGATCTCCAGAGGTCCCTTCCAACCCCTATGCATCTGTGAATCTGTGACACAGGCACCAGCTGCAGGTGGAGGCAGCCAAAAGGGCCAAGTGGGGCTCTGGGAACCTCAAGAAACCAGATTCACTCACTTCTATTAGCAGACTTCTATTAGCAGAGTCTGAGGGGAGACCTGATCGCTCTCTACCTGAAAGGAGGCTGTAGTGAGGTGGGTGTTGGTCTCTTCTCCCAAGTAACAACTGACAGGACAAGAGGAAATGGCTTCAAGCTGTGCCAGGGGAGGTTTATATTGGATATTACGAAAAAAATTATTCTTGGAAAGGGCTGTCAAGGACTGGAACAGGCTCCCCAGGACAGTGGTTGAGTAACCATCCCATTTAAAAGACGTGTAGGTGTGGTGCTAGGGACATGGTTTAGTGGTGGACTTGGCAGTGTTAGGTTAATGGTTGGACTCAATGATCATAAGGGTTTTTTTCTAACAGAAATAATTCTATAATTCAATTATTCTATCTTTAAAGGTCTCTTCCAACCCAAACCATTCAATGATTTTATGATTCTATGACTTTTATTTCATGTTTACTTTCTAGAAAAGTAAAACAAAGTCTGCAGCAATGTAACATCTCCTGTTCTGCTTTGCTTGATGGTCTAAATCTCGGCCTGGCATTGAGGTGGGATTTATGCTTCTGACTTTAAGTCCTTTTTGTCTTTCTAACCTTTAAAACTTAACCACCTCACAGACCGCTTCCTGGATTGTTGCAGTGGTGAAGAGGATTTGTGGGACATAGGAGTGGCCATGAAGATGTGGAATACTGTACCTGTGATCAAGTCCTACCTCTTTCAAAGTCTCCTTAGTGCCTGGCAAGGAAATAAAGGGTTTTCTTCTATGTGGAGGTACGGTAGTGGGGATTACTGCTTGCCATTCCCAGAAGTCCCAAACATACACACAAAGGGGAGACAGGAGAAATGAAAAACCTCATAAATGGATATCCAAGCTGAAATGTCTTTTGTGGTGGTGTTGTGAGACAGGAGTCTGTGGACAGAGGAAGGTGACCATATTTACTAATCCCAAATGATAGGGTTCAGTGAATGCAAAGCTCCAGGAGCAAGTTACTAGTTGCAGTACTCAGACTGAGCCAGGGTATGTATGGAAGAGCCTTTTACAAGAAGGTAATTTTTAACCTGATGAAAATCTACGTAACTCCAGCGAAATCCAGAGAGTCAGAGACTTAAGAGTGAGAATGTAGACTTAACCTTCTCCAAGGAAAAAAATTAACAGCCATGCAATGCTAAAACAAGCTTCCTCTGCTTTCTACAGAAACTGCAAGCGTTTGGATCTATCATCATGTGATTAGGTACCCACTGGACCCACTTTGGTATTCAGGGACAGCATATCCTGCAGGAACAGGGAAAACAGAATGACATGGGGGAGCAGAGGCGGAGCCTTGTGTTTAACAGACAGCTTGGGGCTACACTTGTGGGGATTGCAGAGAATGAGAGAAAGCGAAAGGTCAATTTAACTCAATGTCTGTGTCCCTGCCTTACAAAAAGGCTTTTACAAAGGGAAAGGGAGGTGGAAATGCTGTCTTCTTCCCCTACAGTAAACAAGTTATTTCTAGATGAGAACAGAGGGGAAGTTGGACCTCTGTCAACTCTTTTATCTATCTTAATTGTAAGAACAAAGTTTCACTTTTAAAGACGTTGATTAAATTATTAAAATTTCCCACTGGTTTATTTGTCTTTTAATATCTTTCAGCTTCAGAGGCGGTTCCTAATTCCTGAGCTTCAAGGAGTATATATTGTAGTATCGAATGTAATGTTCAAATGTCTGGAACATAGGATTTTCCATACCAGATCAGGCCATGAAGTCACACTAGTCCATAGGCTGCCTGATGGCATGGCCATTATCTCATAGTTCAGAGGAGGCAGTAACCAGGTAGGTAATCTAAATGCTGAATTCCCTTCTTGCCTGAAAATAGCATGCACTTGCCTCTGGGCTCTGAAAGTTGAAAATATCCATTGATATTTTGTTTGCCACAGCTTTTGAATTTTTATTATAATCACTCTTCTTGGGTAAAAGTTTTACACTTCAGAGTGCAAAATTAAAAGTTTATTATACTGCGTGGTGTATATATATCTATCTCAGCTAACTCTCATATCTATCGATGTTTCAGTAATCTCCTGTTTCTTTGAATAGTTTATATGTTGGCCTCTGGGCTCTAAATATTTTAAATTGCCATAAATATATAATAATACATAGTAAGATATGAAGGTGTGCATACACATAGGTGTGTAGATTCTCACCACAAAAACTCATATTGCATTTCCCCGTTTTAAAGCCAGTATGGGATATCCTAAATAAAATATATGTCTTTGCAAAGAAATAACTCAAGAACCTTTGCTCTTCCAGACTTGGCCTCTGAAGGATATAAGCATTTGCTTATAAGCTGTGTGGCTTGAATAAACAGATAAACATGATTTTAAGTGCTTTATCAAGTCAATTTGGATACTGATTTTATGTCTCAAATGTAAGTTGACTTAATAAGAAAAACAAGGAACTCATAGAGGATTAAGGCAGTATAGTGTTTATTAGTTGCTAGATATTTGCCATAATCCTTGTCTGTATTTCAAAAGACTTGAGCAGCAAATCAAGAAAAAAAAAATCCACAGAATACATCCCTTCACCTGTGTTAACCATTCTCACAGCATGGAGAGCAAGTACTGGGAGCAGACAGTGTGAACTAGGTAGAAGTTCCATTGCAAAGATGATCCAGGAAACTTTCTCATCTACATAAACCCTGAATGTACAAATAATTCATGTATAATTGTGTTTAGCCCAGATAAGACACAGTTACAGTGGTTTAAACAGTCAGCAGCTGTCAGCTTAGCTGCAGTGAACTGACCACATGCACATTCTTCACATCCAGCAAGTATGAAATAAAGCACATTAATTTGAACTTCAGCGAGAGAAAATCACGATACAGTGAGTCACCACACTTTTCACAAAGACTGAGGAGTGTGCTTAATCACTTATCCAGGCGCAACCAGCATTCAGAAACTTGTTAAACTGTGGTTATTTGAAACATTATTATAATTCAAATCCGAGTGCTCCAACATTAAAAAAAAAATTACAAAAAAAAGCCCTAAAAACCAAAAAACAGTGTGTCTACAAGATGAAAACTTTTTTCACATTGAGGACAATCAAGCAGTGGAACAAGTTGCTCAAAGAGGTAGTGCAGTCTCTGTTGGAGGTTTTTAAGATATGACTACTCAAAACACTGAGCAACCTGGTCTGACCTCATAGCTGACCATGGTTTGAGTAGGACCTTGAACTGGATATCCTCTGCAATCCTTTTCAGCCATTATCCTCTTGGTCCTATGATGATCCTATGAAATTGAAGAATAAGGTCACCTTCATAATCTCTCTTGGACTTTGGGAAATGTACAAACAATAAATCTAATACTATAGAAAATTCTTTGACACTTCATTTAAGTTGGAGAGTGAGAGAAGTAGCAGATTGTGATCTACTTCCAATGAGGCACTGAAATGGGTTGAGGTGCTCTGTAAGGGCTTGAAAAGATTTTCTGACTTTCTTTAGTGTCTAAAAAGCATGGTACATTTTCAGGTAGATAGTATAATAGAATAGAATAGAATAGAATCATTAAGGTTGGAAGGGACCTCAAGGATCATCTAGTCCAACCGTCCCCCCACCACCTATTACCCACTAAACCACATCCCTAAGTACCACATCTAACCTTTCCTTAAACACCCTCAGGGATGGTGACTCCACCACCTCCCTGGGCAACCCGTTCCAATGCGCGACCACCCTTTCAGAGAAGAATTTTCTCCTCATCTCCAACCTGATAATATTATAGAATATAGGACACTTCTCTGAAACAAAGTCCAGCATTGTCATTGCTAGATTTCAAATCTCAGCTCCGATGCATAGCATGAGCAGAGCTTGCTGAAGAAGAGATCACTGGTATTGCACACATGTGAGAAAAGTATATTTCCATGGTCTTAATGCTGTGATCAGTCTGAACAATTTTATCTCAAATTCACAGAATCAATCGGTGTAAATCGGTTGTTTGATACAGAACACCTTGTTGCTAGGATAGAATTAAGCCCACTTTCTCTAGTAGGTAAAACTCCAATAGACAGTCTAAAATATTGCCCTAAATTCTCTGTAGCCTTGGTTGGGCACTCCCCAACTTAGGTGGCTATGCTGTTTGAGATGGACCAACATCTGGGAGTGCCGTTCTCTCTTTATGCAATATAGAAGGAGCTTACTGGAAAGTATAAATGCCTAACTTCTTGATGCCTAAAGTCAAGAGGAATAGCATTGCAAAGCAGATTTTATCTGGATAGCCATCAGCATCTTCCTCCATGGACAATTTAATCAAGGTCCAGTTTTGATGTGAAGACACACACATATTTGCACAGGCTACCATCAAAGGTCCTCAGATTTCGTGGTGTTTTATCCTTAATATTTTTATCAATAACCAATGAAGAGTTGACTGCACACTAAATTTGCAAATAACACTAGATTAGGAGGGGAAGCTGATTCCCTCGAGGACAGAGAAGCCTTACAGATATCTCGATAGATTGGAGCATCAGGCAATCACCAACCTTATGAAATTCATCAAGGACAAATGCCGGATTCTGCAAGTGGCATGGTGTAACCCTGGATGTATGTATAGATTTGGAGTCAAAAGACTGGATTGCAGCCCTCCAAAAAGGGATGTGGGAGTTTTGCTTGATGGTAAGCTCAATATGAGTAAATATTGTGCCCTGGCAGCCTAAAGGACCAACTGTATCCTAGGGTGCATTAAGCATGGTATAGTTAACTGGTCAAATAAAGTGATTGTCCCACTATACTCACCATTGGTGCAGTCTCACCTTGAGTACGAGTCCAGTTTTGAGCTCTACAAAGTAAGAAGGATATAAAAAAATTAGAATGTGTCCAAAGAAAGGCAGTAAAGCTGGTGAAAGGTCTAGAAGGCATGGCATAAGTATCAGCTGCTGATACTTGGTTTGTTCAGCTTGGTGAAGAGGAGACTGAGGAACGAATTTGTTGCTGTCTACATCTTCCTCATAAAGGGAGACATAGAGGGAGGTGTTAATCTCTTGAGTATAGTATCTGGTCATAGGAGACAAGGGAATGGATTCAGACTACATCAGGGGAAGTTCAGATTGGATATTAGGAAAAATTTCTCTACTGAGAGGATGGTCAAGCACTGGAAGAAGCTCCCCAGGGAAGTGATCAGGGCCCCAGGCATGCTGGTATTCAAGAAATGTTTGGACAATCTTCTGGGATGTATGGTTTAACTTTTAGGTTGTCCTGTGTGAAGCCAGGAGTTGGACTTGATGATCCTTGTTGGTCCCTTCCAACTCGGGATATTCTACGATTTTATGATTCTGTAGTTTTGGCTTAAAAATGTAAATATTTCATATTTAATTTCAAGCAGCACTAACTTATCTCTTCTTACAGACACAAAATAAAAAGCAATGGAGGGATTTCCTTCCCACCATTTTTTTCTGTTGTTGTTGACTTCCACACGTTTTCTTTGCAGTTGCTCTTCTTGCTGCTGTTCACCCACTCCTCACATGAAAAACTCTCAAGACCCTAATATTTTTTAGTTAACTCTCCTCTATTTAGAGTAGGTCTCATGCCGAGATTGTACAGAGGTGAATTTTGTGTTCCAGATGAGAATACAGCACTGGTTCTAAAAATGGTTTTATCAAGTTCTTGGAATATTTTCCCCCCTATTTGCTTACAGAGGGGGTTTTGTTGCTATTGTCGTTGGGTTTAATATTGCAATGCACTGAGAAAGGTACTAATAGAAATAGTATGAATCTGCAAAGTTATGCTTAAGTTAGTAGAGGTAAATCAGTTTGCATGAACCTAAATTCTTGTACTTTAAAATTATTTTCATATGTAAGGATGAGGTTTTCTGTACACATATCGTGTTGCTATATTTTTCATTCGCTTTTGGAAAAAACAAATTGGGCTGATGTGTTTGCAATAAAATACAATATTCAGCTTCTGTCAATATCAGTCTTTGAAAAGCTTATTGATATTTGAAGTTACTGTCTTTCCTCTGTATTCTTTTTTAATTGACCCAATTTAGAAAGGAGAATTTAAAATGGATGTTTTTAACTCTCTTTCTTGGAAAAAAAATTGTAATGTATAGGGTATTCTGTCAAATCTTGCTGTTAGCTAAAGCTGCAACTAAGAAAAAGTGACTAGCTGTATTTTGGAAATTTTTCCCTGATGTATCTGCCCTATGTTGTGATTTTGTTTAAATCACATGAAATAATTCTTAACTGTTTAGATCACCAGTAGCCAGAGGTTGACATCAATGATACGTGATGGTGCAGCACTGTAAAGAGTCTTTCTCTCCCAGTGTGATAGAATTATGGATTTGCCTGTATTTTATCAAGTTCTGCTCCAAATCTTCTCTCAAAATAGGTGGAGATTGCTCTGGTGGGTTTGAATCCAGCCCTCACCTCCATTTCTGAAAGAGGCTTACACAATTCTTCTTTCCTTAAAAACTGCCCTGATTTTGAATCGACAGTTGAAAAGTCAGTGCCTCTTATGCTCAAAAGCGGAATGGTAACTACCACTGTTCTTCTGCTTTCTCTGTATCCATGTGGACTTTACAATTAAATCCCTCCCAAATTCTTCTTGTCAAATGCATATTGACACTTGGCTAAGTCTGATCAGCTGTCACCTTCCATGCAAAGCTCTCCAATAGCCTCCTCTCTTCTCTCTCATTTAGAATCATAGATTGGATAGGGTTGGAAGGGACCACAGGATCATCATTAAGATTGGAAGAGACCTCAAGGATCATCTAGTCCAACTGTCCCCCTGCCACCTATTACCCACTAAACCATGTGCCTAAGTACCACATCCAGCCTTTCCTTAAACACTCCCAGGGACGGTGACTCCACCACCTCTCTGGGCAACCTGTTCCAATGCCTGACCACTCTTTCTGAGAAGAATTTTCTCCTAATTTCCAGCCTGAAAGGTCTTTTCTCAGTTCCTTGAGCACTCTATTTTCCCAAGATCTCCAAAAGCAAGAAAGCCTTATTCTGTTGAGTGGTTGTTTGAGAATGTTGGACTGTTTTTTCGTATGTCCAGCAGTTCCTCAAAAAGCAGTACT
Organism: Psophia crepitans; assembly: GCA_013399095.1. Taxonomy (NCBI): domain Eukaryota; kingdom Metazoa; phylum Chordata; class Aves; order Gruiformes; family Psophiidae; genus Psophia; species Psophia crepitans. Next base: position 51,903 of record VWZZ01004745.1, read on the forward strand.
AATGGATTGATTCATTTACATTCTCCCATCTGCACCAAAAATGCCAGTATCTGGGTAAGAGATGGGATATATTATTACATGAAACTCATGGGACTCCTTTAGTATGAAAATTGCAATATAAATATATTATCTCAAAATACACTGAAATAATCAGTCCCACACTCATCACCATGGTATCTGAACACCTCTGGGATGACATAATAATGTAATTGATATAAAAAAGGTAGTGTAATTATACCTCTGCTGCAATATTTCACACATAGAGACTATTTATAATGATTACTCTTTTACTTACTTTTTGAGAGATCTATTTTCTCCAATGAGAGACGGTGGGAAAACTTATAGACAGGAAACCTCTTCAACTGGAGAAAGTGTTAGACCTTAAATTAGAAGTTCAGTGTTTGCATTTGAGCAGTTGGTTGACTCCTTGCACATCAGGGCTCTCAACAAGAAAAGATAACAAGGTTTTCTTTTATGCTGCTGTGTCTTCTCTCGTTGGACGTTCAAGACTCAGAGAAATATTCATTCTGGGGACTCTTCTTACACAAATTTAGCATCTAAAATGTAAGCTACTAGTCCATGATAGTCATCCTGGCTCCTTCTGTAGTCAAAAGTGAGACAATGAAACCACCAGAAAGAATGATCTCATACCAAGAAAGATGTCTGATGGGTGGGACAACTGGTGACAATTACAATTCCTTGACAATGTGTGGAACGTAAACAGGCAGTTCAGGCTGGTTTCTGAATGAATGCAAGCACCTAGATATCCTTGTGAAGCTGGACTGCAGTGCATTAGGGCATGGATTTTCTCTTCTGCGCTACATTTTCTCTTACTGTAAATGAAGCCCAAAAAAAGATACAAATTCCACAGGGCCTGAAGGCACAGTTTTACCCAGTATATGTCTATATATACACAGACACACATATGTGTCTATATATACACATATATAAATATACACGTTATAGTCACTAATTATAACAACGTAGTGATACTACAACATACTTACTCGTCTAGCATTGCAGTGCTGAAAGGAGCACAAACAAAACTTCTGCATCTTAAGTAGCAGAAGCAAAAGAGCGTATAAATTCCTTAATACATAAATATGTGCCTCTTTCTGCTGCTTGCCTGAGAAATGTTTTCCAAAATGAGGGCAAAAATCTTCAATACAAGCTTAAATCCTTGTTCAGGGAAGTATTTAATAGATTATTTTATGCATTTGTTTTAGTCATGTTGACTTCAGGAGGACTGAGAAACATGCAAAAGTTAAGTAAATGTCATCATGGTAAAATAATGCATCTATCTAAATCGGGAAAAGTGAAACGATGACTATAATCGATCAGACTCCTCTCAAAGGTCAAATGCTGCCAAACATTGGTATTTTGGGTTTTTTTGGTGTTGTTTCTGCAATTTACTTCCCTTTTTGTAACATGTCTGTTAAAAATTTCTTTGCAACTTTTTAAATCACGAATTTAATTATACTTCAAACACCTGCATGCAGTTATTAAAATTTCCCTTTAAGCAGATCGTCTTATATTTTGTAATCTTCACACACATATACGTGTGCGCACACACACTCACAAACCCCCTAATTAAATTTTGTTTGTTTTTATGCCCAATTTGCAATTTCTGGTTTTCACTTTCTTCATTAATTAGATAACGAAAAAGCCATAGGGTTTTAATTACTCTAGATAAGTGTGAACATATCTTAATTTTCAATTAAAGGTGAGATAGGATGTTTGAAGAGAAATTAACTAACGCAGTAATTTTTCCTTTATTATCCTGACAGAAAACATATATGTCATGCGATGCTATCAGCAGGCCTGTTTGCACTTCTTAGGAATCTCTTGGGTATGTCTTAATCTGAAAGAAATTCAATTACAAGAGGAAGAAATAAAGGCCTAAATCTTCAACAAGATCTGTGAATGATTGCGGCATTTCTAACTTCCCTTAGCAGCACCATTCCCAGCTAGACACAGACTAATTTCATTAGTGGATTTTAATGGGGTAATCTGGCATTTGGTATACATACCCTCTAGTGAAGAAAATACTGATTTCAATGAGTGAAAAGGTAGGTTTAAGACATACTGCTAGTCCATCTTCCTAATTTTATGAGCAAAATATGTATATGGATACGTACAAATTGTTCATAAAAATATTTCTAAAGGGAAGGAAAAGTCAATGGGATGATAAATGTCGATGAGTAGAGAATACCTATACTGGGAAAGACCACGGGCAAAGTCCATAATAACTCACTGCTCATGCCCAATAATGAAGAAGTGAATGAGCTAGGCAGGCATCTAACATACCTTTGTTAAGACACAGATCCCTAAATCACCAAGACGCCAGCTGTACGGTTGTTCTTCTCACCTTTGGGTTATGAAGAGATGGTGAACGCCACATCATGACAGTCTGATAAGTCATACAGTGACTTCCCTGAATTATTTGTTTTTCAGTAATGACAATGCCTCTTGCCTTGTCTTCTTGTGCTTCTCTTATACTGCATACGATACAAAGCCTTTCAAACCTATCATTTGTTCTCTTCTCTGAGTAACGTAGAAATGGATGTCTACACAGAAGCTGTCAGAATCATTTAGAGATAAATAAACTACAGCATAGAGGAAACAATCTATCTATGCTGTGGATTAATTTAACCTGGTTTTAAGGAATTGCAGATGAACCCAAGACTTTAAATATATTTTCTTCCTTATAAATTATGTAAAGAAGATAATACCGATTTTAATAGAGCCATCTCTCCAAAATGAAGCAATCTCAAACCATCAACACTGAGCACGTTCCATGAGTCCACAGAGGGATTTCACCGTTCTGTTTAGTTTGTTTTCTGTTCTATTGTTGTTAGGCCAGAGATCTTCAGAGACTATGAAATCCACCCTACCTTTAGATTTGCAAACTCACAAGTCTAAAGGAAAATCATACACAGTGTCATTTCAGCATGTTACAGCATTGGACTGGTAATCTGCTTAAAAATTAAATAGGCTAAAGCAGATACAATAGACATAGTTACAAAACCTGTCATAACTTTGAGTAACAAAACAGCATCTTCTGTGTAGAGTAACCATGTACTTAGGACTATGGGTAGTACCTCAATCCTTCTGAAATAGAGTTTATCCTTCTAATTGATCCTGATTCTATCCTTTAGCTAAAGGCAGTCCAGTTACCTAGGCAGTGCTTAAAATCCTTCTAATATTTGGAGCAGTCAAGACATACAAATTTATGCACAATAACATGCTGCTTAGCTTTCTGTTGTCAATGAAATTTAACAGGATTTGGGATTTCAAAAATCATAGGGATAACACTGCTCTGGACACAAAGGTTGTGTCAGTTTAAGTGTTTGTGCACAGACGCAAGCAGGGGAAGTGTAATATTGACACTATTAAAGTATCTGAATGGTCCTTGGCAACCTCTGGGTCTCATCTACTTGACAGTGTCCTAAATAACAGAACATAAGACCTGAAGAATTAGCCCAGTCCAGGACTAATGGGTAGTTTGAGTATGGCCACCATGTTGAAGACTTGGACAGTTTAACAGGGTGCATACAGTAAGACTATTTGAGTGGATATCAGGTCTGGAGGACAGGCTTTGGAAAGTCCTCAGTTGAGATGCAGGTAAGGGAATAACAAACATCTAATTTTATCTACTTTGGATGCTTGCCTTAGATGGGGATCCTACCATAGAATCATAGAATCTCCTGAGTTGGAAGGGACCCATAAGGATCGTTGAGCCCAAGTCCTGCCTCCACACAGGACCAGCCCAATCAGAGCAGATAATTGAGAGGTCATCCCTTGAGGGGTGCTATTAATAGAAGAAGTCTACATGATTTACTCAGGCTTGCCACTTATCTTCAAGGCAAGTAATACCTTGTGCAGGATTCCTTGGGTCATCTTGCATAAATTCTTTAACTTTTGTGGTTTTGATTTCTCCGAGTTAAAGAAAAGGCATAATATATTGCAGACTTTGCAAGTGTTAAATGATACAAAGGTTAAAAGGGTTGTAAAAAGAGACGTTGCAGGATCATCATCTCTGGGCTGTCTTAAAGGTTTGTTTTCTTAAGGTCCAAAGGTCTGATAGAGACAATTAAAGCCTTTCCAGATCTAGTTCATTACTACTAGTCCTAAGGACTGCTTTTTCAACAGGGAGAGTAAATTTCCTTCAATGGTTCTGAAATCTGTTTGTAGTCACCGAAAACACGTGGCCTGATTTTCAAAGGGCTGGGCATTCACCGCTGCTGTTTAAATGAACTGCCGAATCCTCACTGCCATATGAAATGAGAGCATTTGTTTGGAAGGATTTACATTGGCTGTTAAGTATCAACTGAGCCAGGATTTCTGAAAGACGTTAATGATTTTGCATGCCTCCATTTGTAAGGTGGGGAATTCAGAGAGAGACATGAGAAAGGATTTTGCTTTCTCAAGGTATCACGCAGTAGCCCTAAAAAAAATACGATCTTGTCAAGGTGTTCCAAGTTAGGCACGCAAAATGAAAGGTCATATCTGAAAATCGCCAAAGATACACGCAGGCAATTATAGCACACAAAATTCTCCAGTTTTAATTAGCAGAGAATAAACCAGTCCGTAGAGGGTGAGTTAAAAAAAGAAAGAGATGCTGGGTGGAAGTGAGGGGGAAACCAGACTAGGTTTTAATAATAGACAAATACTAGTTCAGGTCCAGGAAGTATAATTATTTGAAATCAGACCCCAAATGAATGACAAGAATACCATGGAATTTGGTTCTCTATAATGCTTTTCAAGTTTAAGGTAATCAGAAGCCTCTTTTTTTTTTTTTTATACAAAGTTAATACATGAATTGAATCCTTAACTATCATTGAATGTTGTAAGAAACATTTATGGATTTATTTTGCAGTTAACAACATGACCTATAACAATTAATATTTTTTATTTACAGAACTCAGTGCTCATATTGGATAACTAATAGGCATGCTTAATTGGCTTTTAACTACCGGTATCTTGTTATAGTGTTTTCCTCTTTGTCCAATGGCAGCAACATTCCTGAGGATTTCGATGTGAGTTTAATACGTTGCTGATTTTTAAATTACATTTTTATTGCTTATGACAATGCACGCTCATTTGTGTGGCAAACCAGCGGCCAGTGACGCGGACAGTTCTGGCACATTTCTCTATTCACTGCTTGCCCTCAGCAATGTTGTAGCTTCTTCCTGTCCATTTTTACTCAATGTAGAAGAACTGGGTCCTTCTCCAACACCCTGCAGAAAGTACCCAAACAGCGGAAGAGTTCATGTCGGGAATGCAGACATCGTGACTGGTGGATGCTGACACAAGCTTTGATTGAATTATCACAGTGAAATTTGTCCTCTTTGCAGGCAGCAGCCATAAAATAAGGCTGGCATCACCTTGCGTTACCAGCTTGTGAACTGATCTCCCTATTGCTGGCAGATGAAAAAAATGTTGGCCAGGTAGACGCAGAAATTGTCATTGAGACTACATCCTTCTGTCCTCAGAGGTGAAGGACCTGGCACTGTTAGCTTATGGTCTATTTCCCTCTCCTCTTCCCCTGCTTTCTTGCAAATAAAAATCTCACTAGCAGGGACAAAACCAAAACAAATAACTGTAAAGGGTAACGGTTTGGCCATAATTCTATTCTATTCTATAATTGATAAATAAAATTTTTATTTTGAAGTCAGTAGGCAGTGGAGACTGAGATATGTCTCCAGAGACTTTGAAAGAAATCAAAGCTTGGATGTAGAGCCAGAGAGAATGAAAGTTTAACACAAAGCAGGACCGAAGTTTGGGACACTGAGTCAGGGATCTCCATGGACAAGAGAAGATTCAGGTGGAATACTCATCTTGTCCCAATAGACTTCCAGTCCGTCAAGCATGTAGTCTGCTCCTGAGATCCTCATGAAGTCCTCAGAGGGTTCCATCAGCTTTATTGGTCCTAAGTAATTGAAGGAAAAGATAACGTTATTACGTCAGTAGATGGCACTGTTTCTATGAACTACTGACATACACACCCAGAACTGCAGCTCTCTGTCCATATATCCTACATAGAGAGGAAACAAAACAGAACAAAACAAACAAATAGGAAAAAACCTCAAGCCACGCCCCCAAATAAAAAAAAACCAAAAGTTAAATAAAATTTTTAAAGTTACAAAATTAGTATCCCAAAGTTTGAAAATGCCTGAATTATTCTTTATACCCATTGTACTTTATCTTATCCTTGCAGTCTGTATGCCGTATGATATAGACTTCTCTTCAGGTTTTCCACTTCCAAAGGACCACTGCTTCAGTTAATGCAATGAATAGAGTTGATTTGAGGATAAGACATCTGTGTGGGATAAAGAAAAATAGCCTTTATGGAATTCCAGCCTTGATTGGTCTTGTGTATTGAGGAACGGATGGAGGCATTGCATTTCTGAGAAAGGAATTGTGTGGATGTTCACTGAGTTGCACACAGAGGGTGAACTTGTTGCATCCAGGTTGAGCTGGATGTAATGAGTTCATGCAGTGGTGTCCTGGTTTGAGCTGAGAGAGAGTAAATTTTCTTCATAGCAGCCAGTACGGGGCTGTGTTTTGGATTTGTGCTGGAAGCAGCGTTGATAGTGGAGAAATTTTTTGGCTGTTGCTGAGTGGTGCTTACACAGAGCCAAGGGCTTTTCTGCTTCTCGCACCGCCCTGCCGGCGGGATGGCTGGGGGTGTGGCGTGGAGTTGGGAGGGGACAGACAGGACAGCTGACCCAAACTGACCAAAAGGGTGTTCCATAACATATGACGTCATGCTTGGTTTATAAGGGTCTTGGGGGGAAGAAGAAGGGGGGGGCAGCAGCATTCGGAGTGATGGCGTTTGTCTTCCCAAGTCACCATTACGTGTGACGGAGCCCTGCTGTCCTGGGGATGGCTGAACCCCTGCCTGCCATGGGAAGAGGTGAATGAATTCCTTGTTTTGCTTTGCTTGTGCACGCGGCTTTTGCTTCACTAATTAAATTCTTGTACCTGAACCCATGAGTTTTCTCACTTTCACTCTTCTGATTCTCTCCCCCTTTCTGATGAGGGGGACTGAGCGAGCGCTTACGTGGTGCCCAGCTGCTGGCTGGAGTAAAACCACGACAAGTGGCTCTTCACCTGGTTATCTAGCCGCACTGATAAACATCTGGAAATATCCAAATAACCAAACTCTTGAAATGCCCATTGAATAAAATTTCTGCACAAAACAATAATGAAGATATATTCAAGGAACACGTCTTGATTGCATGGGTATCCCTAACCACGTCACCCGACAAGATCCATCTTGTTGCTGTGTCTATGGTATGGCTGACAGGGTCACCTTATTTATAGTCATTTAATGTGTTTTTTAAAAATTATTTCCTATTTTGTTTTTTAAGCAAATTCAGAAATACAATCGATGAAACACATGGATCACCTGTCATGCCCCTCCCTGGTCCATCATCCATTGACTGCAGGGACAAGGCAGCAGCCTCTGCCACTTGTACTAGCAGATGGACGGAGCTAATTGCCAGCCGTGGGGAAACTGCACAAGTGAGGTGAGGTGAGCTGCTTTCACAGATCCAGCTAGATGAGGAAAGCATGGCACTGGACTCTTTGCGATTCCTTCTTATTCCTGAAGGAGAACAGGTCTCAGTGGTTGTGAATTCTCCCACTTAATCCCAGGAGTCTCATTTGTTTCTGTTCTCAACCAATTTTCACTCCCAAACTTCGTGCTTTTCAGTTTCAGCATTGCTTGGACAGGTTTCCTAGTTGAACTCTAGTCTATTTTTCTTAATTAGTCCTGACCTCTACTTCCTGGCTCAGGTCCGTGTCTGTCTCACATTTCCCTGCTAAATCCAACCCCCATTTCCATATCAATGCTTAATTCTCTCCCTCTGCTCGTTCTGTTTTTCCCTTCCCATTCATTTTTCATTCCCCTACTTCCTTAGCATTCCTCACCCTTTTATCTATCTAGCTGTCTTAGTCCCGTCTGTCCTACCAAATGCTATTTCACCCTGATACGACAGCTCCTGTTGGACCTGTTGTTTGCAACTCATCCTTTCCAAAACTGGCTCCGCCTCCAGTTCGCCACCCATCTATCCACTCAACTAACCATCGCCTTCATCATCAACCCCAGTCTGATATTCTCTAGTCCTCTTCTCTGTGTATCAGCAAATCCTGTTTTAATCTACTGCTTGGTGTATTCAACAGAATCATAGAATATTGTGAGTTGGAAGGAACGCATAAGGATCATAGAGTCCAACTCCTGGCTCCACACAGGACCAGCCCAATCAGAGCAGATGACTGAGCGCGTTGTCCAGGCGCTGCTTGAACTCAGCCAAGCTCGGTGCTGTGACCACTTCTCTGGGGAGCCTGTGCCATTGTCTGACCACCCTCTCCGTGAAGAATCCTTTTCCTGATATCTAACCTAAAACTCCCCTGACGCAGCTTCATGCTGTTCCCTTGGGTTTTGTTGCTGGTCACCAGAGAGAGAAAATTAGCACCTGCCCCTTTACTTCCCCTTGTGACAGTGCCATAGGCCACCATGAGGTCTGCCCTCAGCCTTCTCTAGACTGAGCAAACCAAGGGACTCAATCTCTCTTCATACGTCTTCCCCTCTAGACCCTTCACCATCTTTATTGCCCTCTTTTGGACACTCTCCAATAGCTTAATGTCTGTCTTCTACTGTGGTGCCCAAAACTGCACACAGTACTTGAGGTGAGGCCTCACCAGCGCAGTGTAGAGTGGGACAATCACCTCCCTAGACCTGCTGGCAATGCTGTGCTTGATGCACACCTGGATACGGTTGGCCTTCCTGGCAGCCCTGGCACTCTGTTGGCTCATGTTCATCTTGGTGTCAACCAAGACCCCCAGATCCCTTCCAGTGTGGTTGCTCTCCAGCATGTCATCTCCCAGTTTTACTTTTCCCCATATATCTCCTCCTTGCTTCTTTTACACTTATATTACAAAGTTTCCTCCTATCTGTCTTTCCCCTTCTGTTTCATGGGAGTGTGAAAAGATGGATGTCAAGAGAACATGAGAAGCATAGTCATTAGCGTCCCCTGATACCAGCCTACAATAGGTGGGAAGGTGAAAGGAAACATTGCAGAGTCATGTTCAGATAAGTCCAGCCACTCTGCAGTAATCTTGGATGAACCATAAAATCAAAACCAGAACAGAATATGTAAAGGCTGTAGAGCTAAACTGTTTGATAAGATGTTCTTCAGAGCATTTTCAAATTATGTTCTTTTCTGTTCACATGGGCCAAACAGCACAGTGTGATAGTGCTCCACCTTTTCAGACAAACAGAGGCTTTTCTTGACACAAGCAAGTGTTTCAGAAATACATAAACAGTTACTTAAAAATTTTCTAGGAATATCAAAGGTAGATGTGTTGCAAGACAAATGTTTGCCAAATGAGAAAGTTAAACAAAGTTATCAGCAACCTAAAATACTGCTTTGAAATACAGGACAGGCTGTCTTATTGTAGGTGGAATTATAATTTCCTACAGGAAATGGTAATTTCCTGTGCTTTAAAAACCTTGAAAATTTCTTATGAGAATTTGGTGTGGAAAGGGAAGTAGCAAAATCAGGGTTGCTATGAGGACAGATAGAAGGATATTCTCCCACTCTTCCCAGAAACAGTTCTCATTCTGCCTCCTCTAAGGAGCAAAGTTACTTCAAACTCAACATTTCAACCTCTAAGATGTCTCATTGGAAACTCCTCTTTCCTTTAACCTGAAGAGTGAAAAGAAATGGTAAAGAAATGAGTCACTTCACCTTCTGGTTTCCCACTCTGATATTCAGTGCTTCTCAGGGACAACATTTTTCTAAAGAATGTATCTATCATTGGCATCCACTTTCTATTTTCTAGACTTGCTTTAAGGTGCTGGTAGCCTCTCCAGGAAGCATTTCTCTATAGAGCCACTAACGCTAGTCTGGAGTGATCCCAACTGTTCTTTGCATTTTGGCATCTGAGAGATCACCTTTGTAGCAGTCTGTTTGAAAGCTGTGGCACCTCTCTGCTGTTGGCCTTTGTCTGACTGATTTAATGGATTCATTATCAGGAAAAAGAAAGAAAAGACAAGAAAAAAAGTAGCGTATTGGGTCTGGCTGAGATGGAGTTATTTTTCCCCATAGCAGCCCTCATAGCACTGTGCTATGCATTGGTAGGTAGAAAGGTGTTCATACCACACTGGTGTTTTGGCTACTGTTGAGCAGTGCTGGCACACATCAAGGCTGTGTCTCCAACTTTTCTTCCCCTTCTCACCAATAGGCTGAGAGTGGGAAGGTGTTGTGAGGGGGCACAGCCAGGACAGCTGACCCAAACTGATCAAAGGGATATTCCATACCATGTGGTGTCTGCTCAGCAATAAAAGCTAAGAGAAAGGAGGAGGAAGCAGGACATTTGTTATTTATGATGTTTGTCTTCCAGAGCAACCGCTACATGAGCTGAGACCCTGCTTCCCAGGAAGTGGCCAGACATCACCTGCTGACGAGAAGTAGAGAATAAATATATAAATCTTTTATTCTTCCTTTGTTTCCATGTGCAGCCTTTGCTTTTGCTTCATTAAACTGCCTTTATCTTGAGCCACGAGCTTTTTTCCATCTTAGTTCACTCCCCATCCTACTGAGGAGGAGAGTGATAGAGTGGCTTGGTGGGCACCTAGTGTCCAGCCAAGGTCAACCCACTAGAAGTACTTAGCTGATAACTTTGAATGTGAATTCCTTTATTTGTCAACAAAAAGGGAAAACCATAGTGACACCACACAGGTTTGTATTATCTGTACTAAGAGAGGATGCCTTCAGGCTCAGCGGACCCCTGGGAGATCCTTAATCCCATCTGGATAACATGTTCAGAAGCCACCACAGAAAACACCAGACTGCAATTATCCTCCTGACGAAGTTTCCTAGAAACAGAGCACTTTTGACTGTAGCAGAGATTGAGTACAATCTGGGGAAACAGTGTTTGCCTGCTTTCACATGAGGGTCCAGCTTGTTTCCTCCACTAAACTCAAGAAAACTTTATATCTAGCTTATACCTAGCTAAACAATATGTGATTAATCTGTGGTCCGAGCGGTTACTGAGATTCAGTGGTGATCTTTATTTTTCTGAGGCCAAATCCTGCTCACAAAAAAAATCCTTGAATCTCTGTATTTTGTACATGTGATGCACAAAATAATGGGGAAAATGTCCTTTCATAACCTCTTACTTTAAGTACTGCTTGAAAATATTCCAGGGTTTAAGTAAGTCCTCCAGTAGTAGTGCAATAAAAAAAACTTGGGATCATTGTAGCTGAATATTACAGTGGGCTTTTCAATACTTCTTAAAGACAGAGTGAAAGAAGGAAAAGCTCAGTAGTTTCCTCCTTGCAAAGCACTTTGGAATCTATGGATTTACAGCGCTATTGCAGAGCTGAGTATTACTGTTTTCACTATGGATCACTACCAGGAAAGATATTGTGGAACTGATCTTTTTTTAATGATGTTGTACTCAATTACTACCTGTTCTAGCCTTTCCCCTTGCTGTGTTTATATTCCTGTATGTTTTCTAAAAGAAGGTGGGGGTCTAGGGAAAGGGAGAGGTATTTTCCCTGGTAAATCAATTAACTTCTCCAATCCAGCAAACTGTGAAAAAATACAATAACTCTCTTTAAATGTTCCATTAGGGCCCAGTAACAGCTCATTAGATTATACAAGGTATGTGTAATTGCCCAGAAAAGATGCACTACCTTCCTGCAATGCTTAATTTAATCTCCACTCTTTACATACAACTATAACCACCCACTAAACAAGATTCATGGCCTCATGCCCAATGGTATGTGTGTATGAGTGTGTGTTTTAAACATAAGAATGTGTTTAAAAGTCAAAACTGGCATGGTTTTATTTACAATTGCTTGCAATAATCTTACAGAACAAGGCTGTGGAGGCCAGGCATTGTCCATGCAGAACATTTTCAAGTTGATTGGAAATCCCTCGCTATATTTTGTTTTTGCTGCATACAAGGGTTTTCCAGCCAGGTCTCCAGCCCTGGGTCTGATCATGTGAGGTCCTGAAGACATCGAGTGCTCTTGGTGAAGTATAAATGGATGATAAGTCTCTGAAAACAAGATACCTGTTGTATGTGTAAGTACGCTGTTAGCTTTCTATGTAGTAGAGGTTGGTTGTTTGCTTGCTTGTTTGTTTTTCTTAGCTGCCACAGTAGAAGATGCATAGACTTTAAATTTTCCCACAAAGCTGTGTCTTTTCACCTTCCTGGGTGCTTCCCCTTGTCATTAAAACATTAAATAATACCCTAAATACCCTTCCCCTCCCTTCCAGCACAGAAATGAGATCCCTATGACCAGCCTTGTCTCTGTTCACATCTGCAGCCTTCGTAGCTGAGTGTTTGAGCACCCCAGGGTCCTTAGCACCAGGGTAGTCCACACTTCCATACTTGATAGTTACAACACTTCCTAAACCATTATTTCACCTGAATGGGATCATTGGGATAAATTCTTGGTTTTCCCATATTAAGAAATCTTTCTTCATCTTCAGGTGAACCAGGATAACAGGCAGTATTTCTTCTTTTTCTTCCTTTTTTTTCTTTTTCTTCCCTTTTTTTTTTTTTTTAATTTTCACTTTCCTACAAATATTTCTGACAGACACAGTATGGCAAAAAAGAGGTAAAATACCAAAGACTAGCACTTCCACTGTTACCTCTAGTATGGACAAAACATGAGATACGAGGAAAAATCTCACAGAAACCTGTTTTGTCTGGATCTCCAGCCTTGCTGTGAGGATCTAGAATACCCAAATTCTGCAGGTGTATATAGGAGGGATCATCTAGCATGGAGTTCAACCTGGACTACTGACACAAGCACTCGTCGCATTATTAAAACCTTCTGTGTTTTTGAAGGAGAATTGATATCTAAAATATGTAGTCTATTAACACAGCACAGTGCTTTTATGGACACGAAGGATTCTTTGGTATGATAACCCAATATCATAAAACCTACCTGGTCTATTGTTATGTGAGAGTCCCGTTCCTGGAAATCTCACAGGAAAGCCTGCTTTCCTTTGATTGATCAGATAAGAAAAGGAGAAACAACTAACGCTTAGGAACAACTTCCTGCAAAAGCCAAACGTTAATCAACTTATTTTTTAAAAAAGTAAATATATTTCACTAAAAAAAGCAACTTTTCCCATGTCTATTTTTTTTTCATAAAATCTCATTGGTGAAATTCTGAATGGTCAGAGCTCCAAGCCAATGCAACAACATGATAGGGATGCAACATTATGTTCCCCGTCCCAGTTCTCTGAAATGTGTCTCCCCTGCTGCTCTGTTTCATTCCATGTTTTCTCCTTACTGATACAAGGCCATTTTTCTTTTTGTGCCAGACTGCACAGCACATCAATCCTTATTTGTAGCTCTCATGATTTCCAGACTATTGGTTTATAACAAACAAATAGAGGTTTCAAATTCTCCCTGATGTAGAGTCTCTTGGACAGTCATTGATTTTGCTGGGATTAAGAATGTTAAAATGGCACTGGGGCAGAAAATACAGTACTTTCTAAAGTGACATGGTAGGCATGTATCATCAGCCATACAAATGGGGAGGGAAATTAAAACAGGCCAGAGAGTATTGTTTTACTCTCCGCAAAAACAATTCTAGAGAAGCTTAAAGCCTTCCTACAATTTATCATGTAGTGATGGAGGTACCGTGAAATGTTTCTTCTAGATGGCTGAGGTTTGCTGAAGCAAAGCTGGGCACCTGGGCACAGGGGATACACACTCGAGTTGTATTAAGGCAAAACGGAATCCTCTTGCGCCTGGAGTAAAAATGAACGCTTTCCCAGACCCTAGCTGTGAATATTTTCAGATATCTCTGACATTTTAATACACAGACTATACATTGAGAGGTAAGACATAAGAAGAAAGCTGACTTACAGGCTGATATTGTTCTGTCTGGGAACCTCAGATATTTTATATAGTTCAGTGAATGCAGATGTTTTTAATTCTCCTGTCAAGCTGAAAACATATGAAAAGGGGGAACTGTATTGAAATAGACCTAAGAAATGAAGAGCTTTGCTGTTAAATAGGCCAAAAAAATGACCTTTCTGGTTTCAAAAAAATCTTTTTTTTTTTATTTCAATAGAAGCATCTGGATTTAGTCTTGTTTTAGAGTTGATAAGTCATTATGTAAATTTTGGAAGGAAAAATTTTTTCAGAAGCAAATTACTGAAGAAATTCATTATGAAAGTTCTTCCCTTCCCACCTTCCTTCTCTTCATTCTCCTCCCCCTCCTCATCTTCCTTTTATTCTTCCTCTTAATTTCTCTTTCACTTTCTCTCTCTTTCCTTGGCTCTTTCTCTTAATTACTACCAATTTGTAAGATCAACACAGAACTTTACATTAAACCTAACATACAACAAAATGCTGTGTGGTATTGTGTGGAAGATAGTGTACAAACTCACATGCAAAACCAAAAAAAATAGTATATGTCAACCCACAAGGTTTTTTTTTCATTCTCCTCTCCATCACCTTTGGGGTGCAGGAGAAAGTGAGCAGCTGCGTGGTGCTCAGTTACTGGTTGGGGTTAAACCATGACATTCGCAAACATTGGTGTGTTGTCTCTAAGCTTCTCTCTAGCAAGCCTGGTTTTATCCCCTTCTCTCTTCAAATCTAGTTTAAAGCTCTTTTGATGAGCCCTGCTAACTCCTGTGCAAAGACTCTTTCCCCTTTTCGAGCTAGCTGTACCCCGTTTGTCACCAGCAGGACTGATGTCGTGTAAACCAACCCACGATCAAAAAATCCAAAAATCCTGATAGTGATTAGATAGTTTATCTGCTGGCTCTTCACGTTTCTTTCCTCATCATTCCCTGCAACTGGAGGGATAGCGAACACTGCTTGTGCTCCTGGTCCCTTAACCAGTTATCCCAAGAAGTCTATCTTGATTGCCCTCAGACTTTTTGTTGCAACTTCATGGCTGCCTACCTGAATAAAAATCAATGATGGATAATAATCTGAGGGCTGTACAGGGTAGGAAGCTTTCTCTTCATACCTTTAACCCAAGCCCAGGGATAGAGCAGACCTCTCTGCGACGTGTGTCCTGTTTGCATATTGGGCCTTCTGTTCCCTTCAAAAGGAAGTCTCCCATGACAATGACCCATCTTTTTTTCCTTTATGGAAGCAGTTTTGATGCACAGCACAAGCCGACTTGACTTTGGTGACACCTCCAAGCTAGATGAACTGTTGTCCTCATCATTGTTTGGTTCCACTTGCAGAGCCTCGTACCTGTTACACGAGGGCCCCTGGGAAGGTGGGGGAGTCCCAGGGCAGACGTGCCTGCTGTGCCGGACAGGAGCTTGTCACCATTGCCCCCTGTCCCTTAGGTCACCGTGTTCAGCCAGGCAGAGAGGGGACGGGGAATCCTCCGCACCGTGTGTCCTGCCTGCCCGTGGGGCCTGTCCCAGGGAAGGGGGGATGTGATTCCAATAGTCCATCTCTCTCTTGCACTCCCTGATACTCCTCAACCTACTCACCTACTCCCAGAGCTCTGTCAGTTCCTCCACCTGGTTGCACCTCCCACGTTTTGATATTGGTTACCAAAATCACTCTTAGGTTATCTCGTGATTCTGGGCAAATATAAATCTAGTATCCTACAGTGGATGTTAGTAGTGTTGCTCCAGCTCAAGTCTCATCAGAACTAATCAAGCACAGCAATGGAGAGATTGTTCTCTGTAGGACAAGTGACAAGCAATCTCTGAACCAAACATATTTCCACGCTTGGTATAAAAACACAATGATGAAAAAAATAATAAATATTGGGAGCATAGTAGTGGCAAATTGAAGAGCATTAGGAATTAAATGGTGGTGAGAAATGGGAACTGACACAATTGAAATTAATCTTTTAATATGGGTTTACTCACTGCAAGAGGTGTTTGGGCCTAAATCACTTCTTTTGTCTTATCTGACGTCCCCCTCCTTCTGAAAATGTTTGAGGCTGCTATTTTCCAACTCTATGGGAGCATAAAAATGCAAAGGTGTGCGTGTGCAGGAGAAAGTTTAACATCTGTGTTTGGCTAAAGTCCTCTATAACACCTCAGCATCTTTATTATTCACCAACCTGTGAATAAGCAATATCTTTTTTTTTTTTCCCTTTTTTTTTTTTCTTGGCAGAAAACAAAGCCCCAAACCTGCTGATGACTTGGAGCCTTATGTGTCCTAGGATGAATGGACAGATGAACAAACTATCTTACGGGAGCAGTTTTAACAATTACTACAACTTGTGACAATTTTTTTCATAATAAGCCCTATTATCTACTACTAATAATACTAATAGAAGCACTTATGGTAATATTAACCCAAATTTAATAACAAGGCAGCAATAGTAGTTTGCTCCGTATATGTATTCAAACCACTTTACATACATTATAAAGTCATGGATCATTTGAGAGTGCCTCAGGGAAAATAATGTGGTAAATGTTGTATAAGTATTATCTGGAAGTGTTGAACCCATTCTCTATGAGCTGATGCCACTTTCAGCTCGTATTCCAGCTTAACTGGTAAAAAATACAAGAACAAGGAATTTTAAGTGGGACTCGCATTGCTTTGACCGGGTAAGCATTTGCAATTCGCATACATACTTAGGGAGCAGAAATGCCACGAGTGACCCTTGTCTCATCAGAAATTCAGACATCACGATGTTGAATGTGAAACCCTTGCAGAATTACTCCCCAATGAGCCAAGTACTGTATTACAAATCTTACTAAAGCACATTGTTCCAAACGTAGAATACCTCTGGGACAATTAAATCACCATTTGTGATGAGAAGGAAGAAAAAAACCCAAACAACCAAGCATAAAGTAAACCATTTCAACTGGGATTTCTTAATTTGTTTGGTGTAGGTAACCTGTTGCACAGGTGGGGGAGCTCATGTGTGACAGAGAGGACAGCAGCTTTTCCAGGGCTGAGCTTAGATGACAACTCTAAAGGGAGATTTGCTGAGGACACCCTGAGAAATTAAAAAAATATCTCCTTTTAGCACCAGTGAAGAGCAGGGAGTTAAATCCCTAAGTGATTTCAAGAATGCAGTCCAGGTCTCCTAGCCCTGCACTCAGTACATCAGTCACAAGAACTAGATACTTAATCCAATTATTTCCATTGATGTCCTTGAGCTTGATTACAATCTGAGTTATGACTTTACGTATTGTACGCTCAGTCGGGGAGCATTTAAATAATCAAGACTGGGCTAGGAGAGCAAATAGATGTTACTGTGAGAGTGAAGACTAGTTTGCAGGGCCTGAGGAGTGGTCTTATCAGTAGACTACAACAGTGAGTCTCTACTACACTGACCACTGAGTGTGGTGCAAAATCCTTCAAAGAGACAGAGCAACTGTGCCCACCACATGCCCAGGGAGCATGAGGGACCTGGTGCACTGTGGCCAGAGCATTCAAACAGTGAGTGGCACATCGGCCAGGGTGTGGTGTGGCAGTTTGTGTGGGAGGGTGTAGTCACCCAACCAGCTCAATAGGTCAGTTCCATTGGTGGTGATCATCCTCTCAGAAGGAGCTCGGCCATGGTATCCACCCGGCAGAAAGCTCTGTCCCCTGTGCTCGCCAGTATGGATGTGGCAACCCAGACAGAGCTGCCAGGAACACATTAGATTTACATTAGATATAAGGAAAAAATACTTAAGTTTGGTGAAACACTGGAACCGATTGCACTGTGAGAAGCTGTGTCTGCCCCCTCCCTGGAAGTGTTCAAGGCCAGGTTGGATGGCGCTTTGGTCAGCTCGGTCTAGTGAACGGTGTCCCTGCCCATGGCAGGGGGGTTGGAACTAGATGATCTTTGAGGTCCCTTCCAGCTCTAACCATTCTATGATTCTGTAAAAGATCAATCCACAGCCTCATCTGATGTAAACTGGTATGTCTTTAGAGAGTGTTTTAATGACCTCAAAGGTCAGCAGACATAGAGGACCAGTTTGTCCTGTAGTATTGATGAAGTCATGGAGAGCATGGCCAGTGAGGGCAGTGAGGCTTTGTCATGATGTTGACATGGAGACAGCCAAATGCCTAGCAGTTGTGGTTCAGTGAACATTGTTTTTCTTAGAAAGAGCTGCCAATGAGAAGGATGAAACTGAATTGATCAGTCTAGGACACACTCTGTGACTGTTTCTTTTACTGTTGTCATGGTTTTACCCCAGCTGGCAGCTGGGCACCACGCAGATGCTCACTTAGTCCCCACCATGGGGAAGGGGGAGAGAATCAGAAGAGTGAAAGTGAGAAAACTCGTGGGTTCAGATACAAGAGTTTAATCACTGAAGCAAAAGCCGCGTGCACAAGCAAAGCAAAACAAGGAATTAATTCACCGCTCCCCACGGCAGGCAGGGGTTCAGCCATCCCCAGGACAGCAGGGCTCCGTCACGCGTAATGGTGACTTGGGAAGACAAACACCATCACTCCGAATGCCTCTGCCCCCCCTTCTTCTTCCCCCCAAGCCCCCTATAAACCGAGCATGACGCCATATGGTATGGAATGTCCCTTTGGTCATTGGGGTCAGCTGTCCTGTCTGTCCCCTCCCAACTCCCTGCGCACCCCCAGCCATCCCGCCGGCGGGGAGGTGCAAGAAGCAGCAAAGGCCTTGGCTCTGTGCAAGCATCGCCCAACAACAGCAAAAACATCTCTGCACTATCAAAGTTGCTTCCAGCGCAAATCCAAACCGCAGCCCCATACCAGCTACTGTGAAGAAAATTAACTCTGTCTCAGCTGAAACCAGGACAAAGCCATTAAAACAGAAGAACTGAGTATCACACATTTTGAGGAAAAGAACACCACCAGGCACCGGTTGTTTCCATCACAAGACGCCTGAGTCTAATAATCAGATGGTCAAACAACCACTGTGAGCTCAAAATCAGTGAACCCTGTGTTCAGGAAGGATGAAAACAAGGCTGTTAGTAGAGCATTCTGTTCAGCTTGTTCCCTTTCCAGCCAAACTATTTGAACAAGAATTTATCTCTGGGCTAAAGTGCTGAGCGTGTTTGGGCTTTCTCTCTCTGCAGTTTGACCAAGTCCTCATTGTGGTTTCTTCTTGAATGTAGATGATAAACCAAAACCTGTGAATAGAGCTGTGACTTTCTGACTGTTTTCACAGACACACATAGTGCTCTGAGTTAACTAAGGTTTGCATTTTCTGTGTGACTACAAAGATGGTCTCTCTCCAGTCCGTCCATGTCTTCTCTTATATCCCAGCAAAGTTAAATTAACCTGAAGAGAATTTGTTGGAGGTAGCTTAGGGTGCCAACAAACTTCATCCCTACCTGGAATGGAATTCAGGTACCTACACAGAAATGTCTAGAGGCAATTTAAAGGCCACCAGTTATTTGAGATACTTGCTAGTAGATATAGTATGGAAACTGCAGAAGACCTGTAC
The DNA here is from genome assembly GCA_013399095.1 of Psophia crepitans. NCBI lineage: Eukaryota > Metazoa > Chordata > Aves > Gruiformes > Psophiidae > Psophia > Psophia crepitans. Next base: position 71,296 of record VWZZ01004745.1, read on the forward strand.
TGTGTTGGGCTAGCGTGTATATGTCAGACAGGATACACTGAGACGTTTCAAATGGAACCAGAAATCAGTGTTGAGGCCCTCAAGTTTCTTCCCTGGATGAACAGAGCTACAGAATATAAGTTTCTAACTATCTAAGCAAAAATAGAAATTAAAGTAATATTTCCAGTAAAACAAGGGAATTATTTCTGTGGCAGTGTACTGCTCTGTGTATACTTGCAGCCTGGAGGCCAACTGTGTCCTGGGCTGCATCAAAAGAGACGTGACCGACAGGGCAACGGAGGTGATTGTCCCCCGCTACTCTGACCTCATGAGACCCCACCTGGAGTACTGCATCCAGCCCTGGGACCCCCAGCACAAAAAAGATGTGGACCTGTTAGAGAGAGTCCAGAGGAGGGCATGAAGATGATCAGAGGGCTGGAGCACGTCTCCTGTGAAGAACTGCTAAAAGAGCAGGGGATGTTCAACCTGGAGAAGAGAAGGCTCCAAGGGAGACCTCACTGTGGCCTTTCAGTACTTAAAGGGGTCTTATAAAAAGGATGGAGAGGGACTCTTTAACTGGATAGGCAATGACAGGACCAGGGATAATGGGTTTAAACTAAAAAAGGGGAGATTTAGACTGGACATTAGGAGGAAATTCTTCCCTGTGAGGGTGCTGAGGCCCTGGCACAGGGTGCCCAGAGAAGCTGTGGTTGCCCCTGGATCCCTGGCAGTGTTCAAGGTCAGGTTGGATGGGGCTTTGGGTACCCTGATCTAGTGGGTGGCATCCCTGCCTATGGCAGGGGGGTTGGAACTGGATGATCTGTGAGGTCCCTTCCAACCCAAGTCACTCTATGATTCTATGATCTGTGAGAGTCACGGAGGATATAGGTTTACTCTGTCCCACAACTTTGCTATTTAAGATACTAATTTGAAAGACGGGCAAATGGAGATGCTGGGGGAAAGGGTTAATTCTCTGAAAACGAAGTAACAACTGGGAGGCTGACCAGAACTCATTGCTCTGTTTTTCTTTCTTCACATGATCAAGCCTTCCCACCTTGTTACAATCAAATATCCAATATTTTATTTCGTTAAAGCTATCTTGACACAGATGCTGCCTTCATGCTGCCACCTTGTTGTGATCTGTGATCTCAGCTCTGCTCTCCAGCTTGCTGTAGGTTTAGGTGCAGGGTCATAGGCTGTAGCCATTAGGTGATCATGGCCTTCTTTTTTTTTTTCAGCAGGTAGGAACATTTCTTCTAGTTAGTGAAATACTTATCTATTGTGTTAAGAGAAGCTAGCAAGGAAAACAGGACTGCACAGGGTTGTTGGGGAGCAGTGTGGTTATTGGAGGGGGTTCTCCCATAGGATTTCTTCTTTCGTTTGTTTGTTTACTGTTGCAGAAACCTTTTGAGAGACAAAGCTAAGGCAGCGGGAAATGAAGAGCTGGAGTGTGGTGAACATTCTTGGAAATGCCACAACCACTTAGGATGACAAGGTCAGGCTATATGTGCTCCCTTTCTTCTGTTTGTGCTCTGATCTAATCAGCTGAAGCTAGGAATGGAGAGGGAAAATATCCCTGCCACAAACACTCAATCTGTAAACTCCTCCGTTTTCTCTCAGCCGGCAGGGAATGCTATCTGAACTGATAGGGACTTTTCCAGCTGCCATGGTGCATGTTGTCATTGCAAGGCCTTAGTTTTCTTTGGCCTCGTGTTGGGGGTGGGGCAGGAAGAGGTGAGGATGGACCAGAATGAGTGGAAATAGGTTGCAGATATGGAATGCTCTGTAAGATCCCCTCAGTGCCTGACTAAAATTTTCTTTTCAGAGGATCCTAAGATACTGAGGTTTCTGTTCAGGTCATAGAAAAATGGGTCTTGCTCCTATTTTCACTCCTGTAAACCAGAGTTCTCAGCAGACACTCAGGTTGAGCCATTAGAAGTAGCCTAGATTCATATTGTTTCAAGGTCTAGTTGATGGAACTTTTTTGTCCTGATGATGTGTAGTGGAACTGATACATTTTTCATTCCACATTCAGCAGAAGGGAGGTTGCACTGTGTTCCTGGGAAGAACATGATGAAATCCCAGCCTGGTACTTCCTATCTTGGCTTAGTTCATAGTCATAACTGGAATAAAAGAGATATATTCGAGGTTGAATACTTAATTACAATATTTAACCATAGTCCATTTTGTAGGGTCCATATGTAAAGAGGAGATGAAATGTCAGACATTTTCTTCTTCCTTCAGGCAAGCTATTGTTTGTATCACCTCACATCCTTTAATACCCCATCATGCAGTATCATTAGTGTGCTATAATTGTGTCATGCTACAATAACATCTCTCTGGTGAGTTGTGACATACCTTACACTATTTCAGGCACTTCAAATAGGTAAAACACACACAAAAAAGTGATCATTTTACATTAGGGTCAGAGGTAGGCACTACTTGAGGCTCAGAGGAGACACTTGTCTGCATGTCCAGGACTTTCTGTGTTAGGGGAGAAACCAGGAATTTGTATGGCATATAGTGATCCAAAGCCACATGTTACCAAGCTTCACTAGCGAGCTCACTTAAAGGGGATAAACTGAGAGAAATTGCTAAAGCTGATTTTGGTGAACATGTATGTGGAAGAGTCCTCTGGCGTGCTACAGATACTGCTTGCGCTGCAGTAAGGAACAGGCAGATACAACTCACAGGAACTTAGTGATTACAGTGCCAGCATAGAAACAGCATCATGAACAACAGAGCTGAATGTCCTAGGAAGATCCAGAAAAACTGGATCTGAGTGTTGGAGCATCATCTAGTGAACAAGGGAGCTGACCCATATTGTGTGTTGGTGTACCATTTAGCAGGCGAAGAGCTCAGGTACTACGATGCCCTATATATTTTTGTTCTGTGCTGACTGCCGTGCTTGTGCTACTTTTTACAAGATGAAAATATTCAAGAAGAAGAAACTACCTTCATGATTACTCCTGGATATTTGAACAACTTAAATTGTCTTTTCTTGTTCTACATAAAATATTAGGGAACGTTACATACACTCTGACGATAGCTGGTGACAATGAGGTCCATAGGTAAATGGAGAGCTGTTGGAAGAAAACTGATGTCAGCATCTGCACTAGCAGAAGCTAATGCACAAATCTCAAAAAGTGCTTGCTGAAAGGAAAGGTACCTTTATGCTCATAAAGAATTCCTCAGTAGCTCTTAGATTACCAGATTCTATAATTTCCCAAGAAATGCTCATCTATATTTTTTGTCCTTTTTGTCCTTACCATAGAGATATAGAATTATTAGTTCTTCCATTTAGGCTGTAAAGGACCTCTGGAGGTGAACTAGGCTAACACCTCTCAAAGTATGCAGAACTTTGAAGTTACACTGCAGTGATCTGGGTTTATCCAGTCAATCTTTTAAAAATACCTCCAAGTCAGTCTGTGACTCAAGAAGAAAAGTTTTCAGGTACTAACATGCTGATTGTGGGCTCTCGTTGGCAGGACTTTCCACCTAATGCAGGGAAGTCAGCAGGTTATTATGAGGAGGTCACCAGAATTAGTCATGAAGAGCAAAATTGGGAAATAGCAATAAAGAGTTGTTCTAAAGGAGTCTTTTCTTCAAAATTAGTTTGGGAATACCTTGTCCTCAGAGACAAACACCTTAATGAAAGGTGACAACACTGCATGTAAATCACTGGAGCAAGAGGTAGGGCAGATGGCAATTTTGAAAGCAACTAAGAAGCAATTGAGCAGCAGAAAGGTAGGCTTTAAAGCCCATCTCAAAGCATGAGAATCTGAGAAAGTTTGGTGCAGGAAATGGTGGCTCAGCTACTGCTCGAGGTAAAGAATATCAGAAATTCCAAGATGACAATGAAAGAGCTCTAGTACAAGCAGGAGTGGATTCATCTCTTACTTTAGGGGTGAGATTGATTAGTTTTAATGAAGTCCCTGATACAAAAGACTTGTTCAAGTTACCTTGGGCTCCCTTTATAGTCAGTAAGTCTAGTCAGTAGAGTAAATGAAGTTTAGGACACAATTGGTGTCACCTTATAGAGGCGTCTACACTCGGTCAGTTGAAATGAAGCCTAAATAACACAGATTCCACCACCAAGATCAGTACTGAATTATAACAGACAGCTCAACATCTCAGAGGCATATGTCTATACCGTGAAATAAAAAAAATATTTTATTTGATCAATAATATTTCATTTAGACTGCCAATGGATAGATATCAAGAAATATCTTGGTTTGTATATAAGCTGTGTCCCATGACAGAATTTCAAGGGCTACACACTGTAAGAAACATTTGCTTAAGATTCCTCTTTTGCCAGTCCCCCTTCCTTACATAACTTTTTTTTAAACAATTGCTGGAAACTTCCACCTTGCTCACTGCCCGAACTTCACTGAATCTTAAGATAAAGCTGCGACAGGGGAGAGTTAGGGTGGAGATCAGGAAAAGGTTCTTCCCCCAGAGAGTGGTGGGGCCCTGGCACAGGCTCCCCAGGGCAGTGGTCACCCCATTGAGCTGGGCTGAGTTCAGGCAGCGTCTGGCCAACGCTCTCAGTCATCTGCTGTGATTGGGCTGGTCCTGTGTGGACCTGATGATCCTTATGGGTCCCTTCCAACTTGGGATATTCTATGATTCTATTCTTTTTAGATTACTTCACTGGTTTCATGTTAACCTGTCAAGCTCTTTGCAGTTCCGACTACCTCATTCTTCTCTTGGTCTAACAATGCCTCTTCCTGTCGTCTGTTTTGTCACTTTAGTTCATGGTATGTCAACCTTTCCCTTCTTTCTTACACTTCTCCATCACCCTGAATAACTTATTTTCTATTTGACTTCATGGTAAGTACTGAGCTCCTTGTCAGACAAGAGTCCCATCTGCTCGATTTTCACAGTATCAATTTGCATATAGTTATTGACCAGGACAACTAAATATGACATATGGATTTCTGTTAGCCATTCTAAGTCTTCATAAATATATTAGTTTTATTCGTAGTTTTACCAGGCTAGTGGCATTGTCCAGATGATTCATGGATAAACAGGCCCATATTTCAAGCTCTATGATAGCTCTGAATAAACTGAAACCTAATTAAAAGACAGTGCAGTATCAGCTGCTGCTAGAAACATAAGGCCATAGAAAGTTTGACTGATCTGATAGAGAAAAGAGGGTCTATTTTATATGTACTATGGAGATGTTACGGGCAAAGATGAGACGGACTAAGAAGAGTGACTTGCCTGAGGTCATGGTTCATAGCAGTTCAAAGGATAAGACATACTGGCAACTCATGAGTCATGTTTAGTGAAGCAGAGTGGAAAGGAATGGCCTTTCCCATGCCATTTATGTATTTTCAGCTCTCCTCCACCATACTTAAGTTTTCTGCCTGAATAAATCATTTTGGAAGTCCCAACAGCAGGAGAGTGATGAATGAAAAGGCAGAATTTGAGTGAAAATGAGCTAATCTCCCCAACACATTAGAATAATAATTCTTTGTCAGGCCTAACATTCAATGAAAAATGACTCTTGCTAACACATTAGTCTAGAGACGAGGTTTTGATAATACAGTAGTGCAAAGTTAAGACATTCATCTTTGAATGGAGGGAAAGTGAGAGGTTTAGATGATCACTTAGAATAATTCAGATGCAATGAAATACAGTTCACGCCAAGAGCGAACACAATAGCCCCAATCAAATATGATTTAGGCACAGTTAGAAGTAGTACTCTGATTACAGGCAATTGATTGAACTAAAGAGTTTCCTACAACTTTGTTACAGAGTCAAAAAAGGGTTTTAATTTTTTTTTTTTTAACAGTGGCAACCATGTTTTTCCAATGGTTTCTTGGTGCCAAGGAAGAGAACGAGTAGAAAATTTTAAGGAATGAATCAAAGACATTTTGCCATCTATAAACCATCAGGAACAGAAATGTATTTCATAGAAAGTGGCTTGGGATTGTAAATGAACAAGTGTGTCCTCAAATGCCAAATCAGTGTTACTATGAAGAAGATAAATGCCATACCCTGCCTGTTTTTAACCACTTCAGAACTCTTTTTTAGGTAACACCGATTCATGAAACCACATCAGGTCTTGTGACAACTTCCCAGAGGCTAAGCGATTTGAGTGGGAAGTTTATCATTGCTGACACAAAATGCCCTGAGTTGTAATAATTCCTCCAGGAAATATGAAAAATCTGCAGGGAAACAAGTAAGAAGACTGGAGGGCTAATTATCCCCTTATGTATAGTTTAAACGAACATGTCTTCCTCAATTTATGGGAGCCAAGTTGATGCTGCTGCGTGTCCTCACTGTGAAAAAAGTAATGAGTCTTTCAGAAAAGGATCATAGAATCATAGAATGTATTTTGTTGGAGGGGACTTCAAAGATAATCTAGTTCTAACACCCCTGCCGTGGGCACGGACACTGTCTATTAGACCAAGCTGACCAAAGCCCCATCTAACCTGGCCTTGAACACTTCTAGGGAGGGGACAGCCACAGTTTCTCTGGGCAACAAGTTCCAGGGCGTCACCACCCTCACAGTCAAGAATTTCATCCTAATATCTAATCTAAATCTCCCCTCCTTCAGCTTAAAGTCATTACCCCCTTCCCTTATCCTTACATGCCTTTGTAAACAGTCCCTCTCCATCTTTCCTGTAGAAATACCCCTTTAGGTATTGGAAGGCTGCAATTAGGTCTCCCCGGAGTCTCCTCTTCTCCAGGCTGAACAAGCCCAGCTCCCTCAGCCTGTCCTCGTAGGAGAGGTGCTCCAGCCCTCTGACCAACTTTGTGGCCTCCTCTGGACTCACTCCAGCAGCTCCATGTCTTTCCTGTACTGGGGACCCCAGTACTCCAGGTGGGGTCTCACAAGAGCGGAGCAGAGGGGCAGAATCCCCTCCCTCACCCTGCTGGTCACACTGGTTTTGATGCAGCCCAGGACATGGGTGGCTTTCTGGGCTGCCAGTGCACACTGCCGGCTCATGTTGAGCTTTTCATCAACCAGCACCCTCAAGTCCTTCTCCTCAGCGCCACGCTCGATCCAGATGCAGTAGCAGAGAGATGGAAGACTCTCACTTCCATTCCGTAGCACCTAAATACACAGCGTATGTATTGTGTCTGCCTAAAGATAAATTATGCCCATCCATTTTTTCAGTCTAGATGCATTCAAACCAGAACAGTTTGAATCCTTTTGAAATAACTTTTATTTTTACCCCTATACCTGGAAGTAGCTAATGTAAATGATCTGAAAATAATTTAGCTAGAAGCTGCAATTTTGATTACTTGTAGCATTAGTTGAAACAACACAGTACTGAGCTTCTGAGATGAAGTGACCTGGGAGATTTATGCATATTTACAACTGAAGAGAAGAAGCACATATGGACTTTGAAGGCTACTGGCTGCTTCATTACAGCACTGCCTTGGACAGGATAGGATAGGATAGGATAGGATAGGATAGAACAGAATCTAATACAGTGGAAGTATTTAGGTTGGAAAAGACCTTTAAGATCATCAAGTCCAACCGTTAACCCAGCACTGTCAATTCCAACACTCAACCATGTCCGTAGGTGCCACATCTACACATCTTTTAAAAACCTTCAAGGATGATCACTCAACCACTTCTCTGGGCAGCCTGTTCCAATGCTTGACAATACTTTGAGTGAAGAAATTTTTCCTAATATCCAAACTAAACCTCCTCTGGAACAACTTGAGGCCATTTCCTCTCATCCTATCACTTGCTACTTGGAAGAAGAGACCAACACCCATGTGACTACAACCTCCTTTCAGGTAGCTGTAGAGAGAGATCAGGTCTCCCCTCAGCCTCCTCTTTTCCAGACTAAACAATGTCAGCTGCCTCATAAGCCACTCCTCATCAAAATTGTGCTCCAGACCCTTCACCAGCTTCATTGTCCCTCTTTGGACATGCTCCAGCACCTCAATGTCCTTCTTTTAAGAAAAGGCCTAAAACTAAACTTGATACGTGGCCTCACCAGTGCCAAGTACAAGGGGATGATCACTTCCCTCATCCTTACGGCCACACTGTTTCTGATATAAGCCAGGATACTGTTTGTCTTCTCGGCCACCTGGGCACACTGCTGGCTCATGTTTAGCCAGCTATCGATCAAAGCTGCCAGCTCTTTTTCTGCTGGGCAGCTTTCCAGTCACTTTGCCCCAAGCCTGCAGTGTTGCCTGAGGTTGTTGTGACCGAAGTGCAGGATCCGACACTGAGCCTTGTTGAACCTCATACAGCCTATCGATTCACCGAGTCCAGATTCCTCTGTAGAGCCTCCCTAGCTTTAAGCAGATCAACATTCCCACCCAACTTGGTGTCATCTGTGAACTTATTGAGAGTGCACTCGATCCCCTAGTCCAGATCATTGATAAAGATATTAAAGAGAAATGGCCCCAATACTGAACCCTGGGGAATATCACTTTGTGACCAGCCACCAACTGGATTTAACTCAGTTCACCAGAACTCTTTGGGTTCAGCCATGGGCTCAGTGAAGCATGCACCTATCAAAGCCATGAGCAGCCAGTTTCTCCAGGAGGATACTGTGTAAAATCATGTCAAAGGATTTACTAAAGTCCAGGTAAACAGCATCCACAGCCTTTACCTCATCCACTAAGCAGGTCATCTTATCATGGAAGGAGATCAGGGTGGTCAAGCAGGACCTGCCTGTCATGAACCCATGCTGATGGGACCTGATCACTTCCTTGTCCTGTATGTGCTGCATGATGGCACTCAAGGTGATCTGTTCTGTAACTTTCCCTGGCACCGAGGTCAGGCTGAACCTGCAGTTCCCCAGATCTTCCTTCTGGCCCTTCTTGTAGAAGGGNACTGTGTAAAATCATGTCAAAGGATTTACTAAAGTCCAGGTAAACAGCATCCACAGCCTTTACCTCATCCACTAAGCAGGTCATCTTGTCATGGAAGGAGATCAGGGTGGTCAAGCAGGACCTGCCTGTCATGAACCCATGCTGATGGGACCTGATCACTTCCTTGTCCTGTATGTGCTGCATGATGGCACTCAAGGTGATCTGTTCTGTAACTTTCCCTGGCACCGAGGTCAGGCTGAACCTGCAGTTCCCCAGATCTTCCTTCTGGCCCTTCTTGTAGAAGGGTGTCACATTGGCTAATCTTCAGTCAATTGGGACCTCCCTGGCTAGCCAGGACTGCTGATGAACAATGGAAAGTGGCTTGGTGAGCACTTCTGCAAGCTTCCTCAGTACCCTTTGCTGGATCCCATNCATGAACCCATGCTGATGGGACCTGATCACTTCCTTGTCCTGTATGTGCTGCATGATGGCACTCAAGGTGATCTGTTCTGTAACTTTCCCTGGCACCGAGGTCAGGCTGAACCTGCAGTTCCCCAGATCTTCCTTCTGGCCCTTCTTGTAGAAGGGTGTCACATTGGCTAATCTTCAGTCAATGGGGACCTCCCTGGCTAGCCAGGACTGCTGATGAACAATGGAAAGTGGCTTGGTGAGCACTTCTGCAAGCTTCCTCAGTACCCTTTGCTGGATCCCATACAGCCCCACAGACTTGTGTGTGTCTTAGTAGTGCAGCAGGTCACTAACCATTTCCCCTTGTATTATGAGGGCTTCATTCTAGTCCCCATCCCCTGTCTTCCAGCTCAGAGGGCTGGGTACCTGGAGACCAGCTGGTCTCACAGCTAAAGTCTGTAGCAAACAAAACATTAAGTACCCCAACCTTTTCCTCATCCTTCATCACTATGTTTCCCCCCAATAAAGGATGGATATTCTCCTTAGCCCTCCTTTTGTTGTTGATGTATTTATAGAAAGAGCCTAGCAAAGCCTGGTGGTCTCTTTGCAATGGCTAAACCATGCATGGGACTTGAAAGTAATGAAGTGTTTTAGTGATGATGCAGTGAAAGAATGATGATATGAAACATTACAGATGAAGAGAAGAACAAAGACAGCATTATTCCTGTGAAGTGAGCTATGAGAGCACGGTAGTTCTTTTACATAGATATAAAAATGTGATAGTATATGTTATGTGTACTTCAGACCATGGTGCTAACAGGGTAGTCTTCAGAATGTGTCTCCTTGAACTCAGTTTTCACCATTATGAAAAGTTGGTTAAGTTTTGCTAATTTCATCCTTGGTAAATGCACTCAGCATTGCTCATAACCTTCGTTCCAGATTGGCCTTTTTTTTTTTTTTTTGCCATTGGAAGTACTTACAGCCAATCAACATTCAAACCGTTGCTTTATCAAAGGTACCCTTCCAAGTAATTCAACTGCCGGAAGCCACATACAAATGGCAATCATTTCAAGGCTTCTATTAACCTTAAATGTTTCCTTTTAAATAAGCAGGAAGGTAGTTGGAAGAGGTAGGCACCTCTACTTTGAGCACAAGATGAAGTAAAGATCAAGATAATTTCTAAATTGTTCTAATCTCATGCCTCAGTGCTCTAGAGGAGCCCTTTAGAGTCAATTTACTCTTTGACCATTGACTAAAATGTAATAACTTTGGCAGCAAATGAGGTGTGAAATGCTGTCAAAAGCACCTCAGTAATACCTTGTGTGGTACTAAACATTTTCATCTTAATGGCAGAAGTGTGTAGAAAAAGTCTCAGTTTATCAATCGATGGCTTTAGAAATCAACATACCTTTGCAGTGAAAGATATTTGCATTGTCAGCCATACCTTAGATTTTGAGTCCAAATGAAGAAAAAAATCCTACATCATGAAAAACAAACTGATGGACCGTTATTTTATTTCTTGCCCTCCAGAATAATATATGCATTCTGTAATGAAACAACTACAATATTTTGTAAATGGAGTCTTCTGTTTACCTAAGGACTTCCAGAGACATTTTAAGAGTTGATATTGATATCTCAGATATTTTGCTTTATTTTGCATCTCAAATAAATGCTTAAGTACCTTTTTTTTTTTTTTTTTTCTTTTCAAAGGAGATACCAAGCAATAGACCTTAAGTAGCAACATCCAAGAGTCAGCTTGCCCGTTTTGTTCCGTAGCTCAAATTATCTCTTGGGGCTGCAGCAAACAATGTATGTGTCAGCTTGTATGTAACATGAATAGAAGATTGATTTTTGTATTCAGGAGTCCTACATTCTTTGTTCAGCTTTTTCCTCAAATTTAATGTGTGACTTAGCACATTCTCTGACATACTCAGTTTTCAAAATCTCTGAAGCCTGAAGAATAACACTGTCTGTCTGGCAATGTTGCTTTGTGAATGAACTGGGTGATATGTATAAATACAGATGGCTACAGGCTTTCATCCATGATGAAATTAAAATTTTCATCAAAGTTCTTCAGGTTTAAAACTGGTTTTTTTTTTCATTAAAAATGTAATTATATTTTTTATTTTCTTTTCCTCTGAACTGAAATATTCACTTCTAAGAGCCAAAATAAAATAACATTGAAAATTTACTTCCTTTTCCTCTCTTCATTTTATATTTCCCCGTCTTTTATACAGGTCATTAATACTTTATACCTCTTTCTGAATTATGATTAGATCTCTGAATGTAAGTCACAATGTAAGCATGAAGTACTAGCTCATGTATATTACAATTATAGTATCAGGCAGAACTCAATAAGCAGAGGGCATATCTGATAATGCCTCATATTCTGTCAGAATAAGGAAAAAGTACACAATAAAAAAAGCTTAGAGGTGACCCATAGGGAAAGTAATAACTTCTAACAAATCTGGCATTTGGTCCCAGTGGAAAAATAATGAAGAGAAAGTTGGAGAGAAATTAAAGAAAAAGTTATGTCTTGTAAAATATTTAGAGAGACAAGTTCAATTTATACTGAAGAAGATAGGAGCTTTTAACAGCACTGGCATTTTGCTCTTAGTCTTTGGCATCTATTCAGATAACAACAGGAATTACAGAATGAACACAAGCTGTATTTCTGCCCCTTTGTCAGCAAAGGCAACACAAATTTTGCAACTGAACTTGAAATACGCCTGTGCTTTCTCCTCTTTAGTTCGCCTCCGTATCTGAACAAGTATAAATGGTAGTTTTTGAAAAACATTGAACAATGCATTTCTTTTTACTTTGAACGTGACCAAATATGTCTATTCTGAATTCCTACAGCATGCAGAAGATTGAATAGCCCTGTGTAGCTCGTGTTTTCACTGTGCCCAAAGATTGCAAGATGATGGGCCAGATGTTCTCAGAAAAGATTATGAAACTGAGAACAACATTTGCTGTTGGATTAAAAAAAACCTCCTCTATCAGAAGTCTTCCAAAAATATACTAAGCTTCATATATCCTGAGAGAGAAACTGGCATAACCCAGGTCTAAGAGGTGGTACAGAGCACAAATAGAAAGGGACCATAGAGTCTTGAGGAAACAGCAATGACAGATGTCCAACTTCTCTCAAAAGTAAAGTTCTTGGGGTTATTTTTTCCCTTACAAAGACATCTGGGGAATGTAAACAGATTCATCAGTGTTGCCTGAAAAACCATTATGCTCTGCCACGCTTCTGAGAGAGTGACAAGAAGGTAGTCAAATATATGTATTTCTCTTCCTCTGTTCTTCTGCACTTCCCACTTACTCTGGTTTTAGGTCAGTGTTGATTTAGTGAGTGATTTAGTGTGTATGAACATGGATAATGAGGACTACAGTAACTTCCAAAGACCAGCCCAAACTCCAGTGTTTTTACAAGACAGCATCTATCCTGGTTTCCCTTATGTTCAGTGAAACTCGAACTACCAACATTGTAGAGTAGGTTGAGCAGGAATGAGTGAGAGTCTGCAAAAGCTCTTATAGGAGGAACAACTAAGTAAACTGGTGCTTTTCAATCAGGAAAAGAGATGATTGAAGGAAGTAGTGAAAAAAGTCTGTATAGATACTAGCAGAGTGTAGAAGGTAATTGCAGAGTGTGTGTTTTCTGTAGAACACAATGGAATCAAACAAAACGAGGAGATAGCAAGCAAAACACCTTTTTTTCCATATGGTATAAACATAAGGTATGCAATTCTTCACTACAGGATACTGTAAATTTTAAGACTTTTTATAGATTCAAAGAGAAGTGGATAGATCAGTGGAGGAAAATTAATCATGTTTATTACATCAAAAGATACAACAACTGTCTCAGGAAGTCTAGAATCTGCAACATACTGGAGGGCTGGGAAGAGATCCTTGGAATGCTCCTCCTGCTCTCATGTTTCCTCCTCAATATTCACTCCAGGCATATTACAGGTGGTATACAGTGCTGGATGGATCCATGTCCAAACAGGCCCAACCATTCTTTTGTTCTTAATTGCTTCCTCTTCTGTCAGGATAACTCTGTTTCTCACAATGGAAATACAGTTCCAGACTTCGGAGCCAGCATTCACCAGGTGCAAGAATGTGCTGATCTATCTTTCCGTAGCTGATATGCTTCTTTTTTGGTTTTAAGCACACTGAAAACTTAATTGTTAAGCCAGGGTGATCTCTAGTTCTGCCTTCTTTCTTTCCCTCACAGGAGATGGACTGTTATTTTGCTTCCATGAGGGTGTTCATGAGTGAGTGCTTCCCAGTACTCACAATTTCCATTGCCATCCATGGATGCTTCCCATGGAATCCCTCACTTCTGGGCTCTGAGCATATTGAACTTGGTTCTTAGAGCATCCGGTGACTTTTTCCTGCTACTGGTCTTCACCAATTTTCACTAGGTCACAGCTTACCTCCACACACTCAGCAGGATCTTAAACTCCACGACGTTATGATCACTGTATCCAAGGCTACCGTTGGTACTTACATTGTTAAGTAAGTGGCCTTGGTTTGTGAGCAGTAAATCTAGCACTGTGCTGTTCCTAGTTGGCAGGTCCAATATCTGTAGCAGGAAGAAGTCCTCAATGCATTCCTGAAACATGATGGATGACTTGTGTGCCATTATGTTGCTTTCCCAACAAATGTCTGGGGAATTGAAGTCACTCATGAGGAGCAGCTTCTGTTGGCCTGAGTCTTCCCTGAGTAGCCAAAGTAAGGTTTCAGCAGCCCTGTAATCTTCATTGGGAGGTTGGTAACAGATACTTTATATAAGATGCCGCTTCATGATAATCCTTCTAATATTCATCTAAAGTCTTTTGATAGAATTTTCAGGTCCCCACACTTTACCTCCATACACTCAAACTTCTCTTTTACATAAAGTAAAACTCCACCTGGTGCTTATAAATATACATATGTCACAGCTTTGAACACTACCCCCCAAGCCCTGGTCCAACCCCTCTGCCTTTGGCAGAAACATCTTTCACTAGGTCAGGTTACTTAAAGCCCCATCCAACCTAATGTTGACTGCTTCCAGGGATGGGCCATCCACATCTGGGCAACCTGTCTCACCACCCTTATCATAAAAATTTTCTTCCTCATGTCCCATCTAAATCTACTCTCTTTCATTACAAAACTCTTACCCTTGTCCTGTCACTACGGGCCTTGATAAAAAAATCTCCATTTTTTTTAAAATGGATTTCTCAAAAGCAAAGCACAAGCTGAATCAATCTCAAAGTACACTAATAATAGAGATGAAAAAATGCTGAAACCACATTTCGAGGTGATACAAGTATTAACGACTACTCGGCGTTCGTAATCCTTGCATGGATGAGCAAGGACCTTCTGGAAAAACTCAAAGGGAAGAAAGAAGCTTACAGAATGTGGAAAAAGGAACTGGCCACTTGGGAAGAATATAGGAATATCATCAGAGTAGGCAGGAAAGTAACAAGGAGCCTAAGGCCTGCTTGGAATTAAATCTAGCAACAGATGCCAAGGACAACAAGAAGGGCTTCTTCAGGTGCATCAGCAGCAAAAGGCTGCTGATGAATGAGCTGAGCGCCCTGGTGACAGAGGATACAGAGAAGGTGGAGCTACCGAATGCCACCTTTGCTTCAGTCTTTACTGCTAAGGCCAGCCCTCAGGAATCCCAGACCCTGGAGGTAAGAGAGAAAGTCTGGAAAAAGGAAGACTTTCCCTTGGTTGAGGAGGATCAGGTTAGAGATCATTTAGACAAACTCAACACTCACAGATCCATGGGCCCTGAAGGGATGCACCCACAAGTGCTGAGGGAGCTGGAAGACATTATTGCTAAGCCACTCTCCATTATCATTGAAAGGGCTTGAGGAACAGGAGCGGTGCCTGAGGACTGGAGGAAAGCCAATGTCACTCCAGTCTTCAAAAAGGGCAAGAAGGAGGACCCAGGAAACTACAGGCCAGTCAGCCTCATCTCCATCCCTGAAAAAGTGATGGAAATGCTTATTCTGAGGGTCATCTATAAGCATGTGGAGGAAAAGAAGGTTATCAGAAGTGATCAACATGGATTCACCAAAGGCAAATCAAGCTTGACCAAACTGATAGCCTTCTATGATGGCATGACTTGCTGGGTGCACGAAGAGAGAACAGTGTATGTTACCTACCTGGACTTGAGTAAGGTTTTGTCATTGTGTTCCAGAACATCCTTATAGGTAAGCTTAGGAAGTGTGGGTTACATTGGACAGTGCGGTTGGTAGAGAACTGGCTGATTGGCCGAGGTCAGAGGGTTGTGATAAGCGGCAAAGAGTCTAGCTGGAGGCCTGTAGCAAGTGGAGTGCCCCAGAGGTCAGTGCTGGGTCCAGTCTTGATCAACATATTCATCAGTGACCTGGACAAGGGGACAGAGTGCACCCTCAGCAAGTTTGCTGATGATACAAAACTGGGAGGACTGGCTGACACACCAGAAGTTTGCGCTGCCATTCAGCAAGATCTGGAGAGACTAGAATTGGGCAGAGAGGAACCTAATGATATTTAACAAGGGCAAGTGCAGGGTCCTGCACCGAGGGAGGAACAACCCCAGGCACCAGTACTGCTTAGGGTTGACCTGCTGGGAAACAGCTCTGCAGACAAGGACCTTGGAGTCCTGGTGAGCAACAAGATCTCCATGAGCCAGCAGTGTGGTCTTGTGGCCAAGAAGGCCAATGGTGTTCTGGGGTGCATTAAGAAGAGTGTGGCCAGCAGGTCAAGGGAGTTATTCTCTCCCTCTACTCTGCCCTGGTGAGGCCACATCTGGAGTTCTGTGTCCAGTTCTGGAGTCCCCAGTTCAAGACAGACATGGAACTACTGGAAAGAGTCAAGTGGAGGGCTACCAAGAGGCTTAGGGAGCTGGAGCATCTGTCTTATGAGGAAAGGCTGAGAGAGCTGGGTCTGTTTAGCCTGGAGAAGAGAAGGTTGAGAGGGGATCTGATCATTGCTTATAAATACATAAAGGGCAGCTGTCAAGAGGATGGAGTCAACTCTTTTCTGTCACACAGGAGGCAAGGGGCACAAACTGGAACAGAGGAATTTCCATCTGGACATGAGGAAAAACTTCTTTACCCTGAGGGTGACCGAGCACTGGCACAGGTTGCCCAGAGAGGTTATGGAGTCTCCTTCTCTGGAGAGATTCAAAACCCACCTGGATGCAATCCTGTGCAACCTGCTCTGGGTGATCCTGCTCTAGCAGGGGGGTTGGACTAGATGATCTCTGGAGGTCCCTTTCAACACTTACCATTCTGTGATTCTGTGACTCTTGCAAAGGCTCAAATAATTATCTAGCTGCTGCTTGAGTGGCTGCACCAGGGCACACCTTGCACAGTGAAGCTTCTACTGTCCTCTAATCAGGAGGCAGGGCTGCAGTTTTTGCAGGTCTTCACCTGGACAGGAGCTGCTCAGACACCAAGCTCTCGGTGGCTGCCTCCACTCATCCCAGGATAGTCTGGTGAGGTTGCTGATTCCTGTCTGCTGCAGAGCACAGACTTTGGCTGGTCTCTGTCACCATGACTCTGTCAACCTCAACGCACCCAAAGCTCACCTCAGAAACTGGAGAAGAGGAGGCTCAGGGCAGACCTTATTGCCCTCTACAACTACCTGAAAGGAAGTTGCGGCGAGATGGGGGTCGGCCTCTTCTCGCCGATAACTAGTGACAGGACAAGGGGAAATGGCTGCAAGTTGCGCCAGGGGAGG
>VWZZ01004745.1:88389-109895 GCA_013399095.1 Psophia crepitans
ATTCTATTCTATTCTATTCTAAACTCCCCAGATACCCTGCAAGCCTTTCACTCATCTCAGCGTGTGCCATCTGCTGCTGGTGTTATCTTCCTGCAGTTTGAACTCAGTTTCTGAAGCCAAAAATTGTGTCAAATTTGCCTGCAAAGCAGAAAGATGGCTGTGCTCCACTACACGCTGCCCAGTCAAACTGACACAGTGTGCCGTTCAGTGAGAAGATAGCTCAGGCTGCCTCGAGGAAAGGGTGGCATAATTGGGTGAAACACCTTATTAAGCTTTACAGGGTTTTATTTTTATCATTATTATTATTATAGTCATCATCATCGTCGTGATGGAGGAAGGTATATTGAGCTAAACATACCTTCATGCTGATGTTGCCACTACTGCTCTCTGCATCCCCGGCAGCACAGAAGAAGACGGCTGTAACACCACTGTGCAGAACAACTGCTCATTTCATGGCCTGTATTTCAGTTCGTGAAGCTGGCTCCCAGCATTCTTCCCATTTTGTCGTTCCTACTCGTATCACCTCGAAATGTGGTTTCAGCATTTTTTCATCTCTATTATTAGTGTACTTTGAGATTGATTCAGCTTGTGCTTTGCTTTTGAGAAGCTGGCAAGTCTATTACCTAGAGCCATGGTTGTACAGGATAGAAAGGACCGTTTAGGTCAGGCTGCTGCTTTCCTGTCACCTCCCTGTTGCTCCCTAGAGCAGGTCCTCTTCTATTTAAGTTTCCCAAGTGGTTAAACTGCCACTGCTTCTGCAGTGAAGATGTTTTATTACCTGTCAGATCTTACCAGCGGGAAACAGTTCCCAAAATTCAGATGACATTTTCTCTGTTATAAATTAATCTAGTTGTTCCAGATTCCTATTTCTAATGCATGATTGTTTTTTTTCCTAATATAGCCAAAATATTTTTTGTCTGTCTCTGCTAGATTCCGCTTTCAGTTGAGTCCATTTGAATGATTAATCCATTGCACATATTCAGGTCGTGATCTTGCTGAACAGTTAAGCTATTGCTCACATATGAGAACATGAATAGCTGCCAGATCTGGAAAAGTGGATACAGTTTCTTTCAAGCCTACGTTAAAATATATTCCGAGGTAAGGACTAGTCATTTCATCTTTCCTCAACAAGAAAATTTCTGGTTTTTTTCTGATCACTTTTTGTTTCTTTTACTTTTCTCTGAAGTCCCTTTTTTTGGATGCATGTTTTTGGAGGCAGAGATCCCTACCTCTCACCAAGAACCTGTTTCCGGTTGTTTGGGTTTTTTTCCAACCTGTTCAAAATTTCATAAAGTGTTCCTTTCTTGTGTTAGGCCAAAATTAATGTCTAAAAGATAAAATGAAAATGTAATGTGATCTTATACTAATGGTGGAAGTAAGATCTACTAATGTTACCTGACTGTTGAACGACTTATTTTTGTTGCTGCCCCAGGAGCCTATAAATTTCCATATGTGCTTTTTGCTTTCCCTTCTTAACCTTTTGGATTCCTTGATGGTGCATCTGTCCTGATGAGAACTATGTGTTCACCTTCTGTATATCCAAACAACAACAAAAATGAACTGTTTGCTCTTCTCTCTCTTCCTTACAAAGGGAAAGAGAAAATAAATAAAAAAGAACTAGTAGAAATTTGTGCACTATTCAATAAATGCCTCCTCATAACCTGATATACTGGATACTTGCCAGTGTGAATGTATTTCTGACTATAAGGTGATAGTGAGACACTTTATTAAGCATGACTGCTTATCATGCTTCTCTCATGCATGAACATACACCTGGACAATCTCGCTTCTTTGAATAATTCAGTCCTATCTCAAACAGACATTTAGTCATCCAGCCATGCATTACATGCTACCACTCACATTTATCATGTGTCGGTTGGTCTCTTTCTGAAGGTCTCCTCAAGAAAACAACCATCCATTGCAGTGTATTACTTTATTATGATCTTATTCTTGCACTACTCTGAGTTTCTTTCAAAAAGGCACGCTGAGGAAAAGCCAGGCTACAACCTACTGGGTGACTGATCCATTTTTCTACCATTACTGTGCTTTTTTAAAACTGTCCACTTCATCACAGTTTATGGTGAGGAGTTGTGGTGGACATTGGTTCTTGGGAAATTTAATTGCTCTGTCTTATCAGTTTCTCTAGAAAGCGCTGTCTCTTCTCTTATGAGATTAACTCTTGAAATAGAGATGTCTGCTGTTATGGGTTGAGAGTTATTGACCTCAGAGTTATTGGCATTGCTCCAGATGAGGAGTGAAAGGGTTAGGATAGTGCCAGAAAAAGAGTAGAAGCTAAGAAGTGTGTGGATTAACAATTGTAATTATATTTCTGCTAGTTTAACTAACTTTATTTCCTTTTATGACAAGGTCACCTAGCTAGTTGACTGAAGGAAGCCAGTAGATGTAGTAGATGTGTGTGGTTTTAGATTTTAGCAAAGCTTTTGGTATTGCCTCTTACAGTATCCTTCTGGACAAAATGTCCAGCACACAGCTACACAAGCCCATAATACAATGGGTAATCCTGGTAATATGGAGGATGAGAAGCTGGAGAGCAGCCCCATGGAAAGAGATCTGAGGGTCTGGATCGATGGCAATTTGAATATGAGTCAACAGTGTGCCCTGGAAACCAAAAGGCCCAACCCCGTGTCTTGGGGTGCATCGAGCACAGCATAGCTAGCCAGTTGAGGGACATTATTGTCCCACTCACCGCACTAGTGCAGTCCCACCTTGAATCTTGTGTGCGGTTTTGGGTTCCTCAATATAAGAAGGACATAAAACTATGAGAGTGTGCTCAGAAGAGAGCAACAGAGATGGTGAAAGGCCTCCAGGCCAAGACTTGCAAGAAGTAGCTGAGGTCATGTGATTTATTCAGTTTGAAGAAGAGAAGGCTGAGGGATGACCTCACCGCAGTCAACACCTTCCTCAAAGGAGGCAGTGGAGGGGGAGGTGTTGATCTCCTCTCTCTGGTGACCCGTAACAGAACATGAGGAAATGGAATGAAGCTGCATCAGGGGAAGTTCAGACTGGACATTAGGAAAGGGTTCTTCACTGAAAGGGTGGTCAGTCACTAGAATAGGCTCCCCAGGGGAGTGATGAGGACACCAAGCCTGCCAGAGTTCAAGGAGCATCTGGATGATACTTCTAGTCATATGGTTTAGTTTTATGTAGTCCTGAGAGGAGCAGGGAGTTGGACTCGATGATCCTTATGGGTCTCTTNGAGAAGGCAATGAAGCTGGTGAAGGGTCTGGAGCACAAGTCTCATGAGGAGTGGCTGAAGGAACTGGGACTGTTTAGTCTGGAGAAGAGGAGGCTCAGGGCAGACCTTATTGCCCTCTACAACTACCTGAAAGGAAGTTGTGGTGAGCTGGGGGTTTGCCTCTTCTCGCAGATAACTAGTGACAGGACAAGAGGGAATGGTCTCAAGTTGCATCAGGGGAGGTTCAGGTTGGAGATGAGGAGAAATTTCTTCTCTGAAAGAGTGGTCAGGCATTGGAATGAGTCACCATCCCTGGGTGTGTTTAAGGAAATGTTGGATGTGGTACTTAGGGACATGATTTAGTGGGTAATATAGGTGGTAGGGGAATGGTTGGACTACATGGTCTTGGAGGTCTTTTCCAACCTTAATTGTTCTATGATTCTAAGAAAAATCAGTACAAAGAACGCCTATACAAAACAAAACATTGTCCTTTCATTATTTATTGCTGTAGGAAGAGGTCCAGAGAAGATATAGCACCTGAGCTATGGTAATAATCTGACTTTATCATCTTTGAAGAGAGGTGCAGATGTCAGATTTGTGAAACTTCAGAACTGTAACTGCATAAATACTAGATCAGACGAAATATTAAACTGGCCCAGGGTTCCTGTCTCTGACAGTGGGCAGTAATGTATATTTATTGGACAATGACAATACTAAGAGGTAGTGAGCTGTCTGAACATGCACATACTCATTGAATAATAACAACCAATAAAGGAAAAGAAGATCAAACCTGGAAAAACTGACAAGGTCTCAACACAGGTGCTCGGACAACCATGGAAATTGGCAACCTGCTGGAAGCTACTTACAGCACGCCAACGAAACTCTTGCTGTGTGCGGATCAGCTATTGGATTCCTACACAATACTGCAGAAAGAAACTTTAAAATATTACAGAAAGTACAGTCTGGCTGGGTCTGTCAGTACAGAGGAGAGGAGGAGAACATGGGGCAGCTGTATTACAATTCTGAAGAGATCGGGTACCATAGCTTTGAAACCAAGACATTAAAACATCAGCCAAAGGGAATTTCTGTGCATTTTCCACAGAGAGATCAAAATGTTATCCATCTGGGTCTATGTAGCAGACTGAACTAGTAATTCATTATTTTGCTTCTAAAATCACTGTATGCTTCCTGCCACAGGGCTTGAACGATGTTCTGTTATGCGAAGTATTTGAGCCTTGAAGAGGCTCAGCATTCCTCGGGCTCAGAGTCTCAGAAGGACTGAATTCATATAGAGCTCTAAAGTGAGCTCACTTAGTGAAAATGTGGGATCCTAACCTCCCAAGCTGCCCATCAGTACTCCTACTGTTACCAGGAGAAATCTGAAAGCCAAATGTGTTTTCATGTAAGCTGGACAGGGGCTTCTTCCAGATGTGAGAATGAAGCTGGAAACTTCTAGCCTAAGACCTCCCCAACAGTTCTTTCTAAGAGCTATGCAGCTAATCAGAATTTTGCAACAGATTTTTCAGGAATAATTGCATGTCAGATTACATATGGGGTAGGCCAGCTATTTTGTTCAACAAGGGGAATGTTACGGAAGCCCTTCTGCCAGTGCATTAAATATTTAGTATCTTCTCCTGCTTTGCTCCACTGTATCAACAATTTAATCTCCCATTCCCTATTCATACAACAATTTAGCTGGATTAAGTGAATTTGACTGACATCTAATGCAAACACAACTGTATCAAATAGATTTCTTGGCCGCTTCAACACGTATATTCAAAAGCTACTGGAATATAAAGCCTGAAAATATTTGTAAGCAAATGTTTTTTTATATATGGAAGAAAGAACCTAGCATTAATATTTCACATTACAAAAAGAATATAGCAAATATAAATGCTTATTACTTAACCATTTCTTCTGAGTAGAGAGATTATGACATGTTTATAAAACATCTTTTATAAAGGATGTTTCAAGGTATTTTGCAAGCAAAATTATACAAATAGCCACACATCCTAATGCTGTTTGACGGTCAACATGCATATGCACAGCCAGCCCTTACCTCAGGAAATGAAGACATTGTGCCCGATTGCATAGTCAGGGTAGATGTATACACATTGCTTTCTGGGGACCAAATCTGTGGGGCCTGATTGTTACCACTGAATTTGATGGAATGAACATAATTTTATTGCCTGTTCATGATTCCCTTTTTTCTTTGCAATGTTCAAAATGGAATTAAACTTTGTGGCATTTTCTTTTCATTTCTTCTTCTTTTAATTTCAAAGAAATGTCTTCCTTTTTTTTTTAAGCATTTGTTGAAAATGATTGACTATTGCTGGCAAAGGAACAATGTTTGTATCCAACTCCTATTGCCTCTTTAGAAGTGGTTCTTTTCTTTATCCCCATGGCAAAACAGTAATTTAGATCACTGAAGTCATAACAGTCGTATTTTCCCCTTTCAAATAACTCCAGCTTAA
Organism: Psophia crepitans; assembly: GCA_013399095.1. Lineage (NCBI taxonomy): Eukaryota > Metazoa > Chordata > Aves > Gruiformes > Psophiidae > Psophia > Psophia crepitans. Next base: position 94,060 of record VWZZ01004745.1, read on the forward strand.
AAATGCTTTCAGATAAAACTGAGGTCAGAGAGAGAGTATTTGCTAGAATATTTGCATCAAAAAGTTTGCATGAGGACTATGCTACTCAACTTCAAAGTGCTGCAGTGCAGATATTGTTTTGGAAATACTTAAAACGTTCTCAGAAACCTGGTTGTTTTGTGTTTTTCAAGCTCAAGTTTCATAACTAGTGTACTGTGTTACTTTGGAAATATGCAGCTCTCTGGGTACTGCAAAAGGCTCATATGAACCCCTGGCATGGCTCAAGTTTTGCAAGATGTACCACTTCCTCCAGTGGTTCCAGTATCAGCACAACTTCAAAGTGCTGGGGAAAGGTGCCTCATATATCACTTTGCAGCTTGGCTTGTTGGGAAATCTTCCTTGTCCCTACTCAGAGCATTAATTTCTGATTCCCAGCTCACCAGTTTTCCTTGGAAAGACAGGCTGTTTCTAGTTTGAACATCTGTTTCTAAAGACCTTTTATTCATACTATACACATCTCAGGCTTTTTTGCTTGATACTAGATCTAACCCAGTGTGTGGTCTGCATGCTCATTTACTGCTTGAGTGCTTTGGGTGACTCCCAACTTCTTCTAGCCTACTTTCTTCCAAACTCACTTCAGTCTGTGGTCTGCCAAGCTCTGTGATAGGCATGAAATTATGACACATGGAGATTATTGTAAGATCTTTCCTTCAGCTTCTCTCCTAATTAAAACTAAATCACTGATGTAAGAACATAGACTACTGTGACGACATCAAAGCTCTCCTCTACTCTGCACACAAATATTTTGCTCCATACCAAGTGGTTCAAGAGATCTATGGCATTGTCCTCAAGATGCTTTATAGCACAAATCAAAGCTGCCTATATGTGTCACCTAGAAGGTATATGCAAGTCTGAAGAGGTAGCCATGGGTAGGCAGGCTGAATGTTGTTATGTTCAAAATTTTGTTTATGGGCAGAGAAGAAGTACATTTTACATACACATTAAGTAAAACCAAGAATTCATTCTTAGTATAATTTAAATCTTAACAGTCTAATTCAAGCATCATCATTACTCTAAATCTAATTATTATCGAAAAACAAAGATAATAATCTTGGTAAGGTACTTAATGTACAGAACAGGTCACAATAACAGAATTATAAAATCCTAGAATATCTTGAGTCATAGAATCATGGAATCATTAAGGTTGGAAGAGACCTCAAGGATCATCCAGTCCAACCATCCCCCCACCACCTATTAGCCACTAAACCACGTCCCTAAGTACCACATCCAACCTTTCCTTAAACACCCCCAGGGATGGGGACTCCACCACCTCCCTGGGCAACCCGTTCCAATGCCTGACGACCCTTTCCAAGAAGAAATTTCTCCTAATCTCCAACCTGAACCTCCCCTGGCACAACTTGCAGCTGTTCCCCCTTGAATTTCATGTGTGTTTGCTACCACCACCATGCAACCCTGAAGAAACAAACCATGATTATTGAGTTTCCACAGAGCTGTATGTCTGGGAAAGGATATGCAAAATACTTCTTCATTTTGATGAAGAGTCATACTAGCCCTGAGCATGGCAGTCTTTGATGATACCAAGAAAAAAGTCAGTATTGTCAAATAATTAAATCAAGAAAGTTAGAGTCACTACACTTGGGTAAACATCACATGGGCTGTATTCCAATGAAGGTATTTGATAAGGTCTTCCCTACTATTTTAAGTAGTGCTGTAGGTATCCAGGATAAATATTATTAAATAGCTTGTGGATAATGAAAATTGTCTCAAACCTGGCTTAGCATTTATGAAAACCAGTGTAGGCTGTGGATGATGGAGTGTCAAGTGCTATGGGAACATGCATGGATGAGAAGATAGTCAAAGATTCCATCAGTCTCGTAATGGGTGACAAGAAGGTTTAAGGATCATATGTGGTAAGCCTGTGGGTAACAGTCCCAGGCTATCTTCATTCAGATACAAGACAGAGGAAGCATTTATACCACTTACATTGACATTTGAGCTTAGCTAATATTCTGAATGAGTCCTCTGGAGGAACTAATGTTTCTCCATTAGATATTCAGGAGACTCCTATCCAACACACCTAAATTGGGCACATAAAACTAGACTGGCTACTCTGTTATGAAAACATCAGAATCAGTACTTCTAAACAACTGGCTTGTGTAAACATTCTTATTCTGAAGTCAGAATAATCCTCTCTTTTTCATTTATCTTTAAACTCTTTCCTAAATGATACAAACCAAACTGAAAGAAAAAAAAAAAAAAGACACTTTCAAATTGTAATGAAAGCAGTCACCAGCATAATTATCCTGTTTTCCTGTGAAAACAAGGAGTGAAAGGGAAAATAAAATGTCCAAAAGGCAGAGAAAAATTATCAGCCATGGATTTGTGAGTATTAATGCTCTTTCTATTCTCGTTGCAAGCAGGTGAAAGTGGTGCTCTAAACAACAGCAAAGGGTAGGCCTCAAAATAATTTATATTCAAATATTTTTCTGTTCAAAGATTTCTTGCATAGAGGATTATGCAAAATAGATCTGTGCCTATTCTTCGCTCAGTAAAAAGGTTATATAAAATTTCGGTGGTATATCACTATGCATTCCCTTTTGTTGACCAATAAGGTGAGTACATATCCAAAATATTTCCTTGCAACGGATCTGAGTATAATGTCATCCAAAATAAATTCTGCTTTGCCAGGAACAGACAGCAGAGAAACATTCTTTTCCTCTGCTACTAGCTAAACGGGGGGAAGAAATTTGTAATGCTTCATCCAAACTAAGGCAGTAAGAGAACTTGACATTTCTTGCTGTTTACCTTATACGCTGGAGGTTACAACTAGAACAAATCTTTCTGCACAGAACTTCACAATACATTGATCCAATGGCTTGACATATAAAACTTGGATTAAAACAAAAATTCAGAAAGTTTTGAAAGTTACTCTGCAGTTCTGAAACCAAAAACTGAATCCCACCTCCACTCCCCGTCTGATCATAACCTGTTTAAGACCCCACTGCTGGACAGCAATCACAGTGACCTGAGGTAGGTCTTGCTTTATTGTGTGACATTTTTGGTTTCCCCTTAATCACTTGACTGGGAAATGAAATACTTCAGATTTTGACATTGAATGTCTCACTCTCCATCATCAATTCAGTACCAGTGAGGAGATACGTGGTGTTATTGTCTGGATAATATTTCAGCTTCTCTGGAAACACAGATGTTTCTACACTGCGTACCTATGGTCACAGTGACTGGATGTGAATTCGGTTTTCAGATAAAAGCTGAGAAGTTGTCAGGGGCAGAACTGGATAGGTGGGAGCACATGGTCTGTTGGGATATACTTCTGCTAGACTGGCTGGCTTGGGGAAGGAGATGAGCGGTGCCAGAAAGCTCTAGACACTCAGTTAAAGTGGCCACACCACAGTGGGTACAGCCTGAGGTTCCCTCTCCAGCTCAAGTCTGGAACATCGCTGTGCTGGGAGCTGTGGGCATCACCAGGACACCAACACAAGTGCAAAGAAGTCTAGCATCTGGAGTAAGTAAATGACCTCAGATTTTGTTTCTTAGAGCATCTACTAGGATGTGCCTTGGTTTTTCATCCTATGCTAAGCACTGCCAGCAGGAGGACAGAAAAGCCAACAGGCAGGCATTGAACCAATGCTTGAAATTATCTGAGAAATCACTGTTTGGGATTCTGAGCTGTGACTGCAGCTCCGGGCCGGGCCACAGGCAGTCCGTGGCACCTTGGGCAAGTCACTATGTACTCTACACAACTTAATGACACAGCTTAAAATGGCAGTACGGAAACTTTTCCTCACTATTTCTTTCCCCTCACAGAACAGTAAGTTTTTTATGATTCTGCTCATCATTAAGGAGATTAAGGTCTTTCATGGAGTTTCCTGTCTGTCGTGAACCATAAGTAATAAATATGCAATTCTGTTATATGAAACACTAAGCTTTATCTTCCATATTATGTTCCTGTCTAAGAAGTCCTGTAGCTATTCCAACTGGAAAAAGCAAGGTGAGTTTTCACCCAATACTGGGGCATCAACCTTTTCTGCATTCTGTGAAAAAGGTGATATGTGATGTCCTAGACCCACCTGCATATTCCCATTATTGGTATGAGATGTGCATAGACATTCTGCAAAACATTTTTCTACCTGATAGATGAACTATGTGCAAGAATGACATAAATACCGAGGTTTAGATAAATCACAGAATCACAGAAACACAGAATGCTTTGGGTTGGAAGGGACCTCATAGATCATTTAGTTCCAACCCCCCTGCCATGGGCAGGGACACCCTCCACTAGACCAGATTGCCCAAAGCCCCATCCAACCTGGCCTTGAACACTGCCAGGGATGGGACCTTCACAGCTTCTCTGGGCACCCTGTGCCAGGGCCTCACCATCCTCTTTACTGTGAGAGAGAAAAATCTCTCCTCTTTCAGTGTAAACCCATTACCCCTCTTCCTATCAGTACAACCCCTGATAAAGAGTCACTCTCAAGCTTTCCAGTAGGCTCCCTTTTGGGATTGGAAGGGCACAATTAGATCTCCCTAGAGTCTTCTCTTCTCCAGGCTGAACAAGCCCAACTCCCTCAACCTGTCCTCATAGGAGAGGTGCTCCAGCCCTCCGACCAACTTTGTGGCCTCCTCTGGACTTGCTCGAGGAGCTCCATGTCTTTCCTGTCCTGGAGACGCCAGAGCTGGACGCAGTACTCCAGGTGGGGTCTCACAAGAGTGGAGCAGAGGGGTAGAATCCCCTCCCTCGCCCTGCTGGCCACACTATTTCTGATGCAGCCCAGGACATGGTTGGTTTTCTGGGCTGCCAGTGCACACTGCCGGCTCACGTTGAGCGGCATGGAAATCCACTTCATTTGCAGCTTAATGGCATTGTCCAACTTGCTTTCATTCCCAGTGCCAGCAGTAGTTTTGTTTCTAATTGTTGATGTGGTTTTGCTATTGAACAACCATTATCAGGTGACCCTTAAAATAAGAACGTTGCAGATGTGGAAGGTGTCATTTTTTATTTATTTGTCCCCTCATCAGGACCATTATGATGACTTGGATATCACAGTTACAGAACTGTGAATTCATCCCTGGGATTTTCCAGCTGGAAGAGATGACAGCAAGATACACAGCTTTCACTTAGTGGAGACAGCTCTGCAACTCTAGAGCTGGATTCCTTTCCATCTTCCCCCCCGACGACACACACAGCACCAGCTTCTGCTTCCCTTGACACTCCCTCCTCCCTACCTCTGTAATTTAAAAACTCAGAAGTTTTAACTGAAAGTTACTGTAAACCCTTTCACTGCTCAAACCATCAATTAGCTTTTGTTCAGACTTGAGTCTAGACGGAGGTGTTTGGAAACACAGAGCTGTGCTAGGCTGTAATTCTGTCACACTCAGAACCGAGCACAGCAGGAGAGCAGAGCAGCCATCCACTGTAACTTTGGCCCCATCGAGTTCACTGAAGAATTACACATTTTGTATGCCTTACCTAGCAGCTCCCGGGCTTAGTTCCTCCGCACACGCCTTACAACAAATTCCCTAGAAATTTCCATGGCAACACTGAAAAATATCACACTGAATTCAGTAGCCAGCTCTGCCTGACTTTGTTTTTAACAGAGGCAGCATCTATTTAAACTAGGGTTACCTGTCTCTGAGTCTCTGTAGAACAGCACAGGATGAGGTGGGGATGGAGAACTTCCCACGCTGCACTCAGGAATAACTGGGCACTGCTCTTGGTTCAACCACTAGTCTTCTGGAAAATTGTGAGCAAACTTGTTAGGGCACAGTAAAAATTAGTTTACGTAACATAAGTAATTTTACATTGTATTTAATTTATAAATTAATTTTGAACAGTATAATTATAAAACAATAACATTTTCTAATATATTGTTTCGTATTAGCACCTAAGCACGGATATCTAGAGCCATCTGGAGTTCTCTAGGGTAGGGGCTTCCAGTTCCAGATCCAGTTCCAGTTCCAGTTGCATTTCCAAAAATATGTGCGCATCTTATAGGATCTTTCTCATATCTGCCAAACCCATGTGAATGTTTCAAGTACCTTGAGGCGTCTCAAATCACACTGAATACATCTATTTAGGCAGTTGAACTGAGCTCTGCATCTCTGTTTTCCCTGCCAGCTCTAGCCTGATCAGCATAATGCTGAGAACTACAAAATGCTGCTGCAATGCACGTAATAAGGAAAGGATCATATAAATTTCTTCTGAAAAACAGAAAAAGCTGCATGCATCCAGCTATCAAATCAGGCTTGTATCCATCTAACATTAATTATTCTCATTTGTGTGCTTGTTAATGTTGCATACAGAATTATTATCCTTTAAAATGGGAACACATAACTACCTCGACCCTTCTACTCTTAATGAAAGCTCTCCCATTCCTTAAAACTCCAGAAGACAAAATGAATGCCACGACATCTGGATTTTATAGGTAGGAGTGACAACATTCTCCACTCTTTCTTTATAGCCAGTTGATCCCTGATGATACAAACCCCCCCAAAGTTTCTGTAGAAATTAGGCAGTTAGTCCGAACGTGAAGCAGAATGCACTCATGAAAGAACAAGCTCACCCGGATGATTAGCCCTTTCTCAAGATGCAAGCCGGCCAAAGAAGGCAGAATTTCTTTCAAAAATGAATTAAAGACAGAGGCAGAACCAACGCTGCCAGGATAAATGGAACCCCAAACTCATATTTCAGTGTTTGCTAATGCAGTTGAATGCAGCCGTGTGTGGATTTGTGCCACTTTTTGTACATTTTAGAGAGGAGAAAGGTCTGTCTTCCCACGCATCAGAGATTTTCTTTAAGTGGTTCCACAGAACAAAAGAATTTTGGGGATTTTTTTTCCCCCACAGAAAGTCATATTCAACAAACACAATGTTTTGTGTAAACGGATCCATTTCAACCTCTTTCTGCCAGAAAGAGCTCAGATCTTCTCAGAGTCTTAGGGAAGACTTTTCAGAAAGAGCTCCTGGGACACCCATGCATCCCACTGGGGAACTTGGAAACAAGAAATTCAAGAAACACTAGTTTTGGATCGAGTTCTCAGGTCTTACAGAGGATTTTTCTTGATCTTGAGGACTCTGGGTTTACTACATTCCTTGGCCTCAGCATACTAGGAGATTTCCTAATTGTCCTTCAAATTTGGGATACTACCAGTCTCCCTTAGGGACAAATATCCTTTTGTTCCATTATTTTTCATGGAAGTTTTGGGCAGGGTGAGAGAAAATTTTTTATTTTCTTTTCTGCGAGGTAATTCAATGTAATTAGAAGAATTTCTTCCAGTTGATAATTTATATTATTTTGAAAATAAGGAGATGAAGCCTTCTTGGAAAATGAAATGTGTCTCATAAGACTGACATTTCTCCTGAAAACCACCCACCAGCTGGGAATTAGCTGAAGCGTGTTGGCATTATGGATCCCAAATGCAGCTGTGGGAGTCATGCAGTATCATAGAGATGATGCAGGAGAGGGGGTTCTAAACTATAGGTTCTCCAGTGATGTTCTGCAGCTTTGGATGGGGAGGAAGCATTTGAGTATGAACGGGTGGGAGCACACTAGCAAATCCACCCACTCCTGTACAGCAGAGAACTTTTCTGGATGATTCATAGCATGTTTTACAGCACTCAGATCTTTACATCATCTTTAAGCCATGTACAAATTGTCCAAGAATACACACACTGTTATTTTCCTGGGTTTCACATTGTCCACATAATTATGTGACAGTCTTCCAATTCATTATTTCCTTATTGGGACTTACATTCAAGGAGTATCTAAACTTAGTGCCAAAACAGGGTTTCATCTTGTGATAGGGTTTGTGTCTAGTTTAAAAGGAGTTGCTGGCAAAACTTCCACTGATCTTGATTCAGAAACTTCAACCACTCTGACATCTGTTGGAGGAGCAACACAGCTAAGCACAAGCAGTCCAGGAGGTTCCTGGAATGTGTCGATGATAACTTCCTCCTCCAGGTGGTAGAGGAGCCAATGAAGAGGGGTGCTATGCTGGACCTTGTTCTCACCAACAAGGAGGGGCTGGTAGGGGATATGATGCTCAGGGGCAGCCTTGGTTGCAGTGACCATGAAATGGTGGAGTTTAAGACCCTCAGGGCTGCTAAGACGATGCACAGCAAGCTCGCTACCCTGGACCTCAGCAGAGCAGACTTTGGCCTCTTCAGGCAGCTGCTTGCTAGAATACCCTGGGACAAAGCCCTGGAGGGAAGAGGGACCCAAGACATCTGGACAGTACTCAAGGGTCACCTCCTCCAAGCTCAGGAGCAATGCATCCCAACAAAGAGGAAGGCAGGTGAAAACACCAAGAGGTCTGCACGGATGAGTAAGGAGCTCCTGGGCAAACTCAGACTAAAAAGGGAAGCTTACAGAGAGTGGAAGTGAGGGCAGGAGCCTGGGAGGAATACAGGGAAACTGTATGGGAAACCAGGTACAAGGTTAGAAAAGGTTGCACAAGTAACTTGGGGGTGCTGGTTGATGAAAAACACAACACGAGCCGGCAGTGTGCGCTGGCAGCCCAGAAAGCCAACTGTGTCCTGGGCTGCATCAGAAATAGTGTGGCCAGCAGGTCAGGGGAGATGATTCTGCCCCTCTGCTCTGCTCTGGTGAGACCTCACCTGGAGTACTGCGTCCAGATCTGGAGTCCTGAGTACAGGAGAGACATGGAGCTGTTGGAGCAAGTCCAGAGGAGGCCACAAAGTTGATCAGAAGGCTGGAGCACCTCTCCTACTAGGACAGGCTGAGGGAGCTGGGGTTGTTCAGCCTGGAGAAGAGAAGCCTCTAAAAAAGAGGGGAGGTTTAGACTGGATGTTAGAAATTCTTTACTGTGAGGGTTGTGAGGCACTGGAACAGGTTGCCCAGAGAAGCTGTGGAGGCCCCATCCCTGGCAGTGTTCAAGGCCAGGTTGGATGGGGCTTTGGGCAATCTGGTCTAGTGGAGGGTGTCCCTGCCCATGGCGGGGGGTTGGGACGAGATGATCCTTGTGGTCCCTTCCAACCCAAACCATTCTATGATTCTATGATGTGAGAGATATGCAGTTAAAAGTACTGTGAAAACAGTCTACATTGCAGTTTTTGCTGCTCATTTCTACTTTCAAATGAGGTTTAACCAGAAGCAAAATTATTCCCCAAAGGAAGCAACCTTCCCTAGGTTAAGAACATTGGGACCACTAAGTGCTTCCTAGTATTTCTCTTATCTGCCTTCTGAGTTTAAGTAGCTTATGTTCTTTCAATTTGTTCCCATGCAGTCTGGATTTCTGAGTGGTTTTTTGGACCTTTCTGCTCATCGGTATATCTATACAGCATACACTTTCCTAATTGTTTCTGTAACTGACAGGTGCTTCTCTATACCGTCTGAGTCATAAAATATTATGCAGTAATGCAAATAGTATAAATTGTAGTGGAAAAACACTATTGAAAAGAGTCTTAAAATGTGTTGTTTCCCACAGCAGAGGACTGGCCTCAAACGATTTAGGAAGTTCCCATGTGTTTTATGTCTGTGTCTGCTGCACCTTTTTTTCCTCCACACCCAGTGGGTTTCTGCAAACAGTTCATTATATGAATTCTACTAATATAAAATGAAAATTTGTTTCCACCCTCAAAGGAGGTCTAATATGCAAATCGAGAAGAGTGAGGAAATCAGCAAGACTCTGCTTCAAACACAAATCACCCCACAAATACCCATACCAGGTTCAATTTCCATTTTCAAAATCAGTGATTGCAGGTTTCCAGTGACAGCCTGTCTTCCAGCCTAACATCCAAGTGCTCTTTGTTTGCTAGGCAAAAAGTCCACTGTGGTGGACTAGCATGAGCAACTTATTAAAGCAGTAGATCTACTCTCAGCAGAGCTGGAACAAAACCCTTGAAACTATTAATTTTCCTGATGACTATCCATGGCAAAGGGACTGAAGCTCACGTTTCTCTTGAGCTGAGGGCATGATTGCTGAAATATTAAATAAAGGCAGAGAAACAAGATCAGCTCATCTTTCAGTGTTACTTTGCATAATGTCCCTTAAGTTTTTTAATCTGAAGAGTACCCAGATATTGGGATCTAAAAATTACAGATGGAAAGGAGTGATTAGTATTGAGAGAACTAATGGAAATTAAATGCTCACAGCATTCAGGTAATTCTGGACCTGCACAGCCATTGCAGACCCACAGACTGTCTCTTAGAGGAACATGAAACCAGGGTGAAACCTGCTCCTTTTGCCTAACTTCAGACACCTCAGATGAGCCTGTTGCATCGACTCTCTGGGTAACAAAAGAGCTATTGTCGGTAAGATTTTTCTAAACAAGACTCTTCATCATGAAAAATTTTGAAGTAAAGCAAATAAATCACAGTCTAAATGTGCTGTTACGAAATTACGAAATTAATTTGGGCAACCAGCTCAGATGAAAGTCTTCCTGCTCAGTATATCTCTTAACTGAGAAAAGCCATATCCTGCTTCTCAAGGTTTTGAAAACCTCTAAAGTTTTCAGGGTTAGTCAGTGGCAAATCATAACTGATGAGACTCTTAATTCCAGTTTCAGGTATGTAAAATGGCAGTTTGGCAGCAGGTAATCTCCCAGGTCACTTAAGGTATCTAGCTATTATTCTTTCAGAGTTTAGTCTTTATTAATAGTATAAAAATCATAGTACTATGCAGGATCAGAAAGACGCTGTGAAGATAATGACATTAAAAATTGCAAGGTGACACAACGCTACATAAATGGAATCATGTCTGGCATGCGTTAGATCCATAGTAAATAACATGTTCATCAAAAATATTTATATGATGTCCTGGAAAAATCCTTAGAGACATGTAAATTGTGACATCGCTTATTTCCCTCTGGCTTTCAGTCTTTTTTAAGGACCACATGTGCTCTGCTTGTTCACTGCTGATCAGTGAACTAATTTATTCCAGCCTGCCAGTTCCACCGTTGTGCCAGTCCATTTCTCATCCCAGCTCCCTTAATTATTTTATACAAACCGGGATTGCCCAGTGGAAATAGTATATTGAATCAGGCCACCCAGCCATGTCTTCTGCTTTGGATGTGCTATGTCTTACAGGAAGTGAAGAATGATACTTGGGGGAGATCGAAGGGAAAAGAAAGGAGAGAAAAAGAAATACATTCATATTGTGTCTGGTTGATTTTGCAATAATGCAAATGAGAAGAAATTAAACCAGCTTTTCCTGGTAAAGGAGAGAATGTGAGAGAGAGGTCAGGTGCTGTTCCATGAGTTTCTGTTGGCCATTAGCACTGCGTTAATTTCTTTTCTGTCTTTTACCTTTATGTCAGCTATTTGCTACTCCCTCAACTCTGCAGACTGTAGCAGTGGACGATGGATATGTATCCCATTTAGTCAGAAACACCTATGTTATCTCCCATTAGATTAATGTTTTCAAGACATATTGCAGCAAAGTAATAACCATCAGTAGCTTTTACACATTTTAAGTAATTTTTCTCCCTTGGCAAGATATTAAATTAACATTGTAAAGGAGAAACTTAATGCCCATGCAGTATTTAGACAGAGAAACTGAGAAATTATTTCTAATCAGTCCTGCGTGAGTGATATATTTAATTCCAGTTCCAGATATTTGATGCTGTCAATCATTTATTTTCCTTTCAGTTAACAAACAAGTTCATTAGCTCTGCTTTTTTAAACATGTTCGATGAACGTTGAACCCTTCTAATCACCTCTCTCAAAAAAAAAAAAAGGTAGATGATTAATTCAATTTCTGATTGAATGCTTCATCCACCATTTTTAGTTGTTGTTCCAGATACAGTGCTCTCTAGTGAATGAAAACCAATGCACGTTGACAGCGAAAACAAACTGGTGAGTCATCACTGTCTACTTACCTTGATATTAATATATAAATAGTGTTGATGGAGACTTACAATTCTGTGGCACAATTTCACAGAATCACAGAATCACAGAATTGTAGAGGTTGGAAGGGACCTCAAAAGATCATCTAGTCCAACCCCCCCTGCCAAGGCAGGACCACCTAGAGCACATCACTCAGGAACGTGTCCAGTCGAGTTTTGAATGTCTCCAGAGAAGGAGACTCCACAACCTCTCCGGGCAACCTGTTCCAGTGCTCTGTCACTCTCACAGTGAAAAAGTTTTTCCTTATATTAACATGGAACCTCATTTGGTCAAAGTTATTTGGGTAATTCTGGTTTCTCACAGTTGCCTGGGAAGAGATTGCTGCTGTATCTTCACGAAGCTTTGGAAGATCAAAACTGAAGCACAAAACCATCCTTCCTCATTCATAAACAACATCTGAAACAATCTGCTGTATGCCTCAAAATTTGTTATTCATAGTATCTCAAGATAATAAATTCCTTGTGGAGCAGTTGGATGATTCATTTTTCTGCGTGTGTTGGTTCTTTACTTGTCCATTTCTTCCTTTGAGTATTTTCTTCATTTTCCCCATTCTTTCCAAGGTCATCTGAAGGTTTTCTCAACTAATATAAGAAATGAATTCACTTTGTTTTATTTGTTCCCTCAAAAATAGACAGACCAAAACTGCTACTTCCAGAGATCAACTTGTCCCTTCCTTTATTCAGACTGAGAAGCAGACTTGCTCAACAAATAGCTCCAATTTATGTCTATCATTCACAGTGTAAGGTAGTTGTCAGTGTGGGAGAATATGATATAATACAGCTCTGTCTGCTCTGCTTCCTGAGCTCCAGGGGCCTTTTTGTGGTGCTATTGACCTTGGCAGAGCTGAGAAGTTTTATTTAGTGTAGCTGTTTTCTTCAGTGAAGTTTACATATTTTAACTGGCTTGGAAGATGTGTGTGTGTTTCAGACAATAAATGACTTCAGGCATTCTGATTCTATCAGTCAGTGAGATATATCCTCCCCTGCTCTGAAGGCTACTACGTTTTATAGTGAAACAGCTGAAGATATTATATTCTGGGTGTACTATTTGGCAGATGTGTGTTCCTAGGAGAAATTGGAAATGCATATTATTTCAAACTTCTTTTCTTTTTTTTAAATAAAAAGGACTTTAACATTTTGTTGATGCTTTGAAAGCCCTGCTTTGTACCCAGGTAATATTATGTCTACTCAATGCACGAGTAGATGACAAATTCTTAATATTAATTATATTCTGAAATTAATATTAGTTAATATTCTGAAATCTATTTCGGTAGTCGAGGTATGTAAAAATAAATACCTAACCAATAAATGCTTTCTTTTTTCATGGATTAGGTAAAATAATTAAAAAAAACCCCCAAATACAGGAAAAGAAGACCTTGTCAATAATCTTGGATGGAAGAGCGTCCCCACAATGGCGAACTACTGAATGCCCGAAGAAGCTTGACAAGTACTGCTGCCACCTCCAAAAAAATTTCTTCAAGATTCAGCCAATAAGTACTATCTAGCATCAGTCTGTATCAATACAGTAACTTTAAGAATATGAACATAATCAGAGATGAACACACATTAAAAATAAACAATTACCTAAGTAAATAAATGAAAAGTGTCCACAGTGTTTGATTATCATCTCTGGAAAGAATTTTCCTACTCTGAGAAATATATAAGACTTATCCATAGATCTTGGATACGTTTTTATAAAATCTGTTTTGTTCTTAGGCGTCAGATCAGTGACTGTGATCAGTACTGAATGCAGCAGATCTGTAATGGCTTCGGGAAAGGAGTTTTCAGCTAGAACAGGAATGTGACTGAATTAACCTTTCTGAATGAAGAAGGGCTTATGTGGCTAATTTCCCTAGAACTGTCTGGAAATTATAACTCCCAAGCTGTTTGCAAACTATGAAATGGACAAAGAAAACAATTGCAAAATGCATAGAGAGGAACAGAACTTTTCCTCTTGTTTCTTCAGGGTTTTTCCCACATAATTGTTTGCGGTGCTCAGGTGTAAGCCATTAAATGACCAAATAAACACAAGCATTTGCAGCCTTAAATTGCTCCAGGGGAGGTTTAGGTTGGATATTAGGAAAAAGTTCTTCACTGAAAGGGTGGTCAGGCATTCGAACCGGCTGCCCAGGGAGGTGGTGGAGTCATCGTCCCTGGAGGTGTTCAAAAAGCGTGTAGACGTGACACTTCGGGACATGGTCTAGTAGACATGGTGGTGTTGGGTTGATGGTTGGACTTGATGATCCTAGAGGTCTATTCTAACCTTAAATATTCTATGATTCCATGATTCTCCTACAAAGGCATCTACCACTGGGCAGCAGCTGATTCTATGATTCTATTATTCTATGATTTAGAGCGCATTTTTTTCTAGTGCAATCATGATTTCAGGTTTGACTGTGCCCTTAGTTATAACCAGCTTATTCAAAATGGTCTGAAGCAAATGTCTTCACATTTCACAATAGGTAGCATCAGTCACAGCAGAACTGTCAACTTCCCTTTTTTTTTTATCAGAATATTCACCTTCAGCTATCATAATTTTTGAAGAGGCAAGGTGACAAAGATATCGCACAGGAAAACAACTGTCCTGACACTTCCTGCTTCAGGTGCAATGCTGGTCTTTTTGTAGCTGTGAATAGAGGTGAGGCAAGGTCGTCAGAAATAGGAAATACCTTTTATGATATCCTTGAAAAAAACCACAGGTACTTTCAAGCCCCTTTCTTCAGATCTCAGATAGAAGCAGCAGCCTTCAAGATAAAATCCAGCTTGAAAACAGTAGATCTGATTTTCACTTGGTCTTTCATTTCTCAGTGTCCCTGAGGCTTTCCTGTGTAACTGTAAAACATAACTGCAGAGGGACACTGTACTCAATAGTTTTTCCACTGTAAAAACTTTGGGGTGAAGATATATTTCTCTTTTGAGACCCAAGGAAAATGGCTTGATGTTTCAGTGCTTGGATTTTTCTCTTTCTCCTATCTTTAGTTTCCTCTGTTTACTACAATTCTGAAAACACATCTTTCTTCACTCTCTATTTCTGGTGCATTGATGTTTCCATCAGAGCTGAATCATCTCACAGATAAAGCAGAAAGAACAGGACTTTGGGGTACAAGTCTTCTGACTTGTATGTCTGTTTTGGGATGAGTCACATGTGATGGGTCTATTTTTCTCCATTTATTGTAGAGGGAGTTCTGAGGACTATATCAGATATAGGTGTCGAGATGGATAAAATGATGACTACCATACTAGGCTCCTAAAGAGACTACCTATCCCTTCACATTTGTGTGTACCATATTTGTTCCCTGATGACACTAGAGGACTCAGGAAATCTCTGTGCTTCACTTTCAGTAGAGAACAATAAGATAATTTATTTTTTTTTATTTTGCAGATTTTATTTGTTACCGTAGAACAAATGATAAATATTTTTTCACTGTCTACTTAAAATAAAAGTGCCTAGAAGGCTTGCTAGTGGCAGGTACAACTTGAAAAATGCCATAATGTGTTCGGCTGCATCCTTAGTCTTTGGAGCTAATTTCCTTAGTAATGTCAGCAATGCTGAGATTGGCAACAAGAACCACGATGTAGCTCAAGGAGTTATCAAGATGCCATCCAAACATACTTCCTTTCTCTGTCCTTTTCGTATCATAGGTATTTCTCCATGACCAGTGCCTCACTTGTCCCTTTTATGTCATAACATAGTTCTGTGGCGTTCAGAGGTTAGATGAGCTCCCATGCTGTACAGGTTATTAAATTTGTAATTCAAAAGAAACTGTTATGACTACAACTGTTTTTAAAAATCAGGTGAAGTTTCAGAGCCCTCCAGGACTGGCCACAATAGCAGGAACAGAATCAGTATTGGGTAAATTACACACATTTACCTCCATTACCAAGTATTTATTTCAATAAAATATTGTGATAATAGAATAGAATAGAATAGAATAGAATAGAATAGAATAGAA
>VWZZ01004745.1:110238-125189 GCA_013399095.1 Psophia crepitans
CCCATATTGAAATAGCATCTTGCTAGATAAAACCCACAAAATTTCATTCAGCAGTTCCTGTGCTAAAATCAGGAGCCTGTCATTGGACTACAGTCAATCTTCAGAACAAAAAGAAAGTAACACTGCCAACCCCCTTAACTCCAAATTTGTTAAACTCAGCTGACAAAAAATATTCCCTCTTTCTACAGGTATCTGTTCCTCTGGCCAACTTACTTTCACTGTTAACTTCCCAAACATAAAAATAAATAAAATAAAAAAAAAACTCAAACATTTTCATCTTGAATTTTGCTGGCTCTGACTCCCTACAGCCCAGTTTAGTAAAATAGCTGTCTGCTCGGAAAAGAGCCCTGTGGCACCAATTCAGAGAATATCTTCCCTAGATTCAGGTTTTGTAGTAAATCTTTTAGAACTGCACGCAGCAATGACATGCTTCATCCCAGATTTTAGCAGCCCGCAATTTTGACGTTATGCTTTAATTGAACTGAAATTACATTTAGTGAGAGCTTGAAATTTCTGATTTGCTCATATGCCATTGTTTTCATACACAAAGCTCTTGCTCTTTACCTTTTTTTCCCCTCACCCTTTCCCCCTTGAATTATTTAGCATTTAGAAAGCTGAGCTTTGCCACTTTTATTTCCATCACCAGTTTTATTGCTATCTAAGTGATTTACAAATCAAGGCTTGCATCTAATGGCACTGTGTATTTCCATTTCCAGTGCTCTTCTTTAGTGTCGGCTCTTGTTGGATGGGGCAAACCTCAGACATAAATAACTGAAATTAATGTCAAATTGCATCATGTGCAGCTTGAATTTCAATTATGAGATCTGAGGAAAAATGCATGTTTTCAGCAAACAGCAATAACATTGTGAATTGCCTGGCCCCAGAGCGCACGTTACTAGAAAGCATCCTACTCAAGACAAAGATGCAAGATTTCAAAATCTTAAAGCAAATCTGCTTGGCATTTAGTTAAGGCCAATAAGCTGTGAGAATGAGCTGTCGTTCAGGCCTTCAGCTTTTGTATCCCCCGACCTACAGTACGTCTGTGGCTGTTTAGAGCCTGAAACTCAACCATTTTGTTCCTGAATAATACGAAGTGAGACGGGATTAATCTAATGCCCAAAGCCCTAGTGCATCCTAGATATGTGGCAGTTTGCATCCTTGTGGCTCAGCCCATCCCTAATTCTGTATTTGCTGAAAATCCCAGTAGAAGCCTGTGCATGTGGAGGTGAATTTCTCTAGTTGTTATTTGTGGTTCATCTGGTGATATAAAAAAGTTAAACTTTGTTTAGGCTTCTGTTATAGTCAGTGGAAAGAATTAGGTGCTTTGAGGGCAGATCCATTTCATCTTCATGCAGATGTCTAAATGGGTCAAAGGAATCACGTTCTCACATGCCTTTTCCTCTACATCGTCTTCAAAGGATGTTGAGGCACAAGGTTGTATCTAGAGTCTACAAAGTGCAGTGCCCCGTCACTGCTGAAATTTATGTGACTTCAAAAGCTTCAGCCAACTGAATGACCTACATATGCCCTTCAAACAGAGACATTGCAATGCAGCTACATGTTTTGCCTCTTCAACTTCCCAAAGAAAAAAGTTCCTTCCATTACAGATTGATTGAAACTTTTGGATACTGTACCCAGGAAAAAAAAACCACAAAACCACATTGTCTTGCAAATCTGTTGCTCTGAGAGCACTGCCCTCAAAGACGAAATAATTTTCTATCAGCATGTGCGCTTGCAGCCCAGAAAGTCAACCGTGTCCTGAGCTGCATCAAAAGTGTGGCCAGCAGGGTGAGGGAGGGGATTCTGCCCCTCTGCTCCACCCTTGTGGGACCCCACCTGGAGTACTGTGACCAGCACTGGGGTCCCCAGTACAGGAAAGACATGGAGCTGCTGGAGCAAGCCTAGAGGAGGCCACAAAGCTGATCAGAGGGCTGGAGCACTTCTCCTGTGAACACAGGCTGAGGGAGTTGGGCTTGTTCAGCCTGGAGAAGAGAAGGCTCCAGGGAGACCTAATCACGGCCTTCCAGTCCCTAAAGGGGCCTACACCAAAGCTGGAGAGGGGCCATTTACAAGGGCAGGGAGTGATAAGACAAGGGGGAATTGGTTTATACTAAAATAGGGGAGATTTAGATTAGATATTAGAAAGAAATTCTTCTCTGTGAGGGTGCTGAGGCCCTGGCACAGGGTGCCCAGAGAAGTTGTGGAGGCCCCATCCCTGGCAGTGTTCAAGGCCAGGTTGGATGGGGCTTTGGTCAACCTGGTCTAGTGGAGGGTGTCCCTGCCCATGGCAGAGGGGTTGGAACTAGATGATCCTTGTGGTGCCTTCCAACCCAAACCGTTCCATGATTCTATGCTAAAAAATAACTTTTTCTCAATGCTACACACTCACTTGAAGCTGAAATAGTCAACTACATCCCACTTAACTTATTTGTGCAAACATCATCAGAACCTGATGTCCTTGTTAAAATGGCAGCAACTTGGAGTGTTGGAAAACTGCTTTCTTATAATCTGGTGCACAGCTTGCTGTCACAATCAGCTCTAAACAGACACTGAATAGCTACCAAGCACATTATTATTCAGGTGATCTTTAAAAGCATTATTACTTTAAAAGACAAAAAGATTGTAAAGAGATTTTTAATGTGGACTGGGATGTGGATTTGTGTTAGATTCTTAGTGATTAGGTCGTCCCTTTATTTGCATAAGAGAAAGAACGATGTCATCGTTCTATAACTGTTCATTTTAAAATGTATTTTAAACACAGGGAAAGAGATAGCAAGTCAGCTTTCACTGTGCCTGTTGGCTCCCAGCTTAGCACGTTGGCTTTTGCTTGTCCAGTCGGACACTCAGGTCTGCACTGAGGCCACAAACTCCATTTGTATGCCCCATCAAAAGCTTACAGACCTTAATTGTTACTTGGGACTGTACAATTGGAAGGGATGAGCCAAGGCTGCTCTCTCTCTCCCTTCAGGCACCACATCACATAGACCCTGCTTTGCACGCACTCTAATGCTTGTGTGCACATTATGGGTTCCCAAATGCGAAGTGGCTGCGCTCCCACCTCCTTGCAGGGCGTCGAAATTGCTTTGAATGAACTTGGGTAAGTTGCAGCTGTTACTGTTAGGGCTATGTGTCAGGAAAGGGATTTTCTTCATTTATTGTAACTGCCTGTGAGTAATGTGCCTAGTCTGAGTTAGTGAGCTAGACTCCCTCTGTAGCTGCTGGACTGACAGATTCAGCACCAAAAGGTGCTTCATCCCATCCTGAGGCAGAGCTGAGATGTCTCTAATAAATACACAGGAAGTTCAGACAACTGGCTCAGATTAAGCATTCATTTTATAGATAGCAAAGTTAGGTGAAAGCAAATTCAGCCTCAATATGAGCCTGGAAAATTGCTGACAACCAACATTAGGCATGTTAAAATCAAAACATGCAACTTTAGCAAAAAAGGCTTTATTCTGGAAGTGTTCCTGCAGAAGAAAATAAGTCCTTTACAGAGGAATGTAGAGGTGGCAAAGCAATATGTAAGAGCTCTTTTCCATGGCAAAATAAAAAACAGCATCAAGGGCAAAGCAAGCCATTTCTATTTCTGCCAGGTTCCCTCGTTTATTGTGGGGCAAAAGCTTCTGAAAGTCAACAGAAAGGCAAACTAGCAGGATGGAAATTTTATTAAAAATATTTAGACTGGTTTTTATTACCAAGTGTAAATGAAAACCAATTAGATAATCATATTAAATGCAGGCAAAGGAATGGCATTAACACTCCCAGAATGTAACGATCATTACTAAGGAAGTGTATTGTCCAGTTACTTGCCTTTACAGAGGAAAAAAAAAATCAATTATGTTTCACCTTTTAACTGCCTTTTAAAGCCTTGCAAAATTGATTTCATACAACATCAAAGATACAGTAATAAAACAGCGGGGACAGTAAAGCAAAAAGTGGATAATAGACAAAGGATGATGTACAGCACCTATAAATGCTGGTCTGAAAACAGCAAGCTACTTTTCTACTTGCGATAGTGCCTTGTATCCATGGGGCAAGCGGCACAATTCCTGCAGGATAGTCTGCCTGTGGAAGATTTGGCCTTTGATCTTTCCGAGTTCTATTGTCCAACAAAAAGCAACGAGCATCTTCAACTTGTGAACAGTTGAGGTCGTGTGACAGCAACCAGTATATCATGAGGTTGTGATACATATCCAACAGTTGTAAACTTTGGGTCGATCATCTATGTAGCCACCTTATCTCTGGTATTTTGCGATACTGTAAATGCTAAAGGTAGCCAGATTAAGTGGTATTCAGGACCCAGTATGTTCCTCTGCTTTCAGTTGTGAGGCTGCTGTGGCTCTATGTCTCCATATGTCCCATTGTCTTTCTCCTCCTCAGCTGACTGTGATTGAGATTACTACAGAAATATACACACAGTATAGGTTTGGTGCCCACCACAGGCTGGTTGAGCACTAGAACAGGCTCCCCAGGGCAGTGGTCACCGCACTGAGCTTGGCTGAGTTCAAGCAGCATCTGGACAATGCTCTCAATCTGGACATCTGCTCTGATGGGGCTGGTCCTCTGCGGAGCCAGGAGTTGGACTCGATGGTCCTTATGGGTCCCTTCCAACTCAGGAGACATTCTATGAATTCTATGATTCTCCAGCAGCTGGTCCCTAGGTGGCATTCCTTCCCTGAGGCTTGTACCAGGACTCTCAAGCCCCTGAGGTTGGTGGCCCCAGTCTGGCAGCTGGCACCAGACCTCCTACCCTGCTCACAGCCAGCCTGGCTTGCAGCTCATCACATTTATACACAGACTCAGAATAGTGAGTTCACTAGTGTAGGAGATAGCAGTAGGATTCAGGAAGAAGACAGGATGGATTATCATGACAACGTGAAGGGCTTAGCCAGACAAATGTGCTGACCAGCAGCCTGCTTACCCATTACCCTTTTCCCACTCTTTTCCCACGCTTTTTTCCTTCCTGGTCCACTTCGATCCCTCCCTTCCGCTGCCTTAAGACCTTCTGCTAAACATCACATCAGCAGCCTTGCATATTCTTGCAACCTCCTTAAAACCTCTAGTAAAAACTTTTAAACAATCTTCAAATTCTTTCTCCCTCCTCATCCCGTAATAACTCCTAACCTTCTTCAGGCAATAACCCCACCAGTTTGCAGGGCACTCCTGAGAAGGTGTTTCTTTGGCTGACTCATCTACCAGGAGCACAGCTTCACTGATTAGGTTACAAGGATTCGAAGGCCTTCCCGGGTCTTTGTGTTCAGAGAGATTAGCCCTTAATCACAGAACCTAGCAAAGAGAACATGGCATTTCTTTCAGATCTTTTTCACTACTTTATTTTTCTCTTTTCACTTGCCCTTTGTATTGTCCTCCATTCCCTGCCTTGTCTGCCAAATAATAACCAAATGTCAGCAGTTTCTGTAACAGGGAGAAAGTTTCCATACTGGTTAGCCCGTACAGGGAACTTTCCCCCTATGCCATGGATCATTCTGACATCCAGTTGTGTCTCTCCAGCCTGTGAAGTAAGGCCATTAACCCACAGATACAGCAAGTTATTATGTTCTAGTGGGTCAGCTCATATTTCTCATGAGCAGTATCAGAAACGAGTCTTCAAAGGATGACAGACTCACTCCTAAACATAGTATTTGGGATGGAAAGGATTTTTTCTGAAGTGTTTCTGTGGATCTACAGCGAGACGGACAACTTGTCCTGTCCTACATTTGGAGTGAGTGCACCTTAGTGGTCCCAAACTGCATGTATGCTTATTCAAGTGTAAAACCATACACATGTGCACCAATACATTCATTCAGATACATTAGTACTCCATTATAACTATTCCACATAAGCGTCCACATTTCACTACAGAAATATTTATTAAACTATTTTTATGATATTATGATTTTTGGGACAATTATTTAAACAGATTTTTCAAGTTTGCAGAACTTTTTTTTTCTTTCCCTCCCCTTGAATTCTAGATAGGTCTCATATTTGCATAAACCGTAGTGGGTTTTGCTCTCTACAGTGGAAATAAACTGCCTTGAAGCCCAGTTTTTTGGTCAGTGTATTGGAAGATAGATGTTTAGTGAAATTCAGATCAAAATGTAGTTTAAGGGCTTTGGAGCTCCATGACTAAGAGACAGCAAGAATTACATGTTACGGTGAAAAAGAATCATAGAATGGTTTGGGTTGGAAGGGACCACAAGGATCATCTAGTTCCAACCCCCCTGCCGTGGGCAGGGACACCCTCCACTAGACCAGATTGACCAAAGCCCCATTCAACCTGCCTTGGACACTTTCAGTGATGGGGACTCCACAGCTTCTCTGGGCAACCTGTGCCAGCGTCTCACCACGTTCACAGGGAAGAATTTTATCCTAACATCTAATCTAAGCCTCCTCTCTTTTAGTTTATACCCATTACCCCTTGTTGTATCACTGCACTTCCTGATAAACAGCCCCTCTCCTGCTTTCCTGTAGCCCCTTCAGATAATGGAAGGCTCCAATTAGGTCTCCCCAGAGCCTTCTCTTCTCCAGGCTGAACAACCCCAGCTCCCTCAGACTGTCCTCGTAGGAGACGTGCTCCAGCCCTCTGATCAACTTTGTGGCCTCCTCTGGACTTGCTCCAGCAGCTCCACGTCTTTCCTGCGTTGGGGACCCCAGAGCTGGACACAGCACTCCAGATGGGGTCTCACAAGAGTGGAGTGGACGGGCAGAATGCCCTCCTTCACCCTGCTGGCCACATTGGTTTTGATGCAGTCTAGGACACGGTTGGCTGCCTGGGCTGCTAGCGTGATCTTTAAAAACACAGAGTGATTTTTGTTGAGCACTCTGAACACCAAAGACCACTTTGATGTGGCTTTGGAACCAAGGGAAATACATTATGGTTGTTGAAGTATTTCCCACAAGTGTAACTCGTTTAGCTGGAGGCACATGCTAATGGCACTGGCAAGTTGGAGAGATCTTTGTGAAATGCCAGTCTGGGCTGTACGGATCAATGAGATTACCTTGAACCCTTGAACAGGTAAAATATCAGCAAGGCAGCTTGACTAGTCAGGACCCCAATTGCACTTCCAACATTTCCTAAATTGCAGGAAGGGTAAGGAAAATGTCAGTCTCTACTTTGTTGTGATTTGGAGTCTGGTTTGGCCTCCAGACTAAGATAATCTGCTCCACTGAATTAAAGGGAAGGGAAAATCCATTCCATCTCTACTAATACATCCTATCTGTATTAGGAAAAAAAAAAAAAAAGGAAACTGGTTAAACAAGAAGATTTTTATCTCTGTCTGAAGTTGAGTTCTTAGACAAGCTTGCTGTTGGAGCCGGAGGAAGCAAACTGCAATGTGGGATCTTTTCTCTTTCACACTCCTTTTTGACTTCTTCCCAGTGTTTATTACTGTATGTAAATACTTCAATTATAACAGCATGCACTTGATGACAGGGAACATCAATGGGGATAGCATCAGTAGAGCTTTATATCATAAAAGGTCTGTTTAAAATGGCTATTTTTTAACACAAAATAATCCTTCAGAATGCATATGATGCCTTGAAGAAAGATCAAAGCCAAACCTTTAAAACCCAACTAGCAAATCGGTTTAAGATAGTGCAAGACTATTCCTTTCTTATTACCTATAAGTTACATTATCGGGGACATGAAGGATACAGGTCGTCTCCCCAGTCCAAAGGAAACTTAGCACGTCAGATTCCCTTTCAAGCCTTTTCATTTGTGTGAAGGTATTTAATTTAGCCAAGAAGCCCTGTAAAATTGCCACAAGCCACAAGATTCTTCCACATGAAAAGAGGCTCTGTCCCATCCTTCACATCCCATCCTTCATTCCCAATTTTCCTGCCCAGGACACAACATTTCCCATGTGTTATCCTAAATGGTAATAAATCAAATTAGTGCCATTGTCTTCAGTGTGTAGGGGCTTCACTTCTGCTGTGGGACTTCGCCCCTTATTCTTATAAGAATGTCTTAACCAAGAAACATGATTCTTTTTTTTTTTTCTTCTGATACCGTTAGATGTTGCATCCTTTGCAAAACAGTTAACATCCTCAGGGGCAATTAAAATACAAATGCTGAACATTTCTATGCATCCTCTTTTATTTTCCTGGAGACAGTAAAACATAGCTACAGCCCAAAGGCTAAAGAGAATTCATTAGTGTGGATTTTGTTATCCTTTAATGTCATCATAAATTAGTTGGAAGTCTTTCCTCCCAAGCTAAAGATCAAAAAAATCCTTTGAGGTTAAACTTTTGTTACAGCAAGAAGATGTCCTCAAAGCATCCTCCTTTCAGAGACTCTGCAGGCTTAGAAATACTCATACCTCGAAGGTCCCCATTTTGAGCCTTGCACATTTCCCTGGGCAGTGGTGAAAATTAGTAATATTAAAGATTTCCTTTCTCACCTTCTTCCTAAGTCTGTTCATATTGATCAGAAATTGGAGAGCTCATCTTCTACCTTTCATGTCAATTACTTGCCTTTTATAATGTTTTATAATAATTTAATAATTATAGTAATCCCAACATATTATAAAATATATTCTGATTACACATTGACTAAGAATTGCAGTCACTTTCTGTTTCATATCCCTTGCATTGTCTCATTCACTGAATGTTATTTAAAATTTCTATTATGTTAGGACACACAGATCCACCCCTGAAACAAAGTTTCATTGTGACATATACTGTGATCTAACACATAATAGGGTTTTTTTGGGGGGGTGGGGTTTGGGGGTTTTTTTGGTGGGTTTTTTTTTTTTTCCCTCACAAAGGCAAATAATAATATAGAATAGAATAGAATATTATTTGCCTTTGTGAGGGGAAAAAAAAAATAAAAAAAAAATCTGAAAAGACAAAGCTTGGAAAAAAACAGGACAAGCATTTCTAAGAGTCAGGGACCATGAAAGACTCACAGGTAACCTGTTGCTATTTGAAGCATGCTAAGGTGTCCCACTTGACCTCTAGCCACTGCTCCAGAAAGGAGTGACTCTCTTGTGGGTCCGGTGTTGTGTGTACTAGCCCTGTGGAGACATCGTGGCCAACCTGCTGTCTAAAATAGCACTGGACACCTATGATTAGGGAGAGGAATTGAGGCCCTATGGTGGGATGCAATTCCATTTTAAAGACGTGTAAATGCAGGTGTATATGTGAAGTTACCTCCATCTATGTGAGATATACAACACCCATTACAGTAGATGGAGATCTGGTCAAATACAGTCAATGTGACCTAAAGACTAATTCAGCTCACAAATCAGTAGGTATTTATTTAATGGTAAATGCAACTTTCTTTAGTTTTTTATTGGCTATTTTTAGCAGTGGCTTAATTCCAACACATGGGTACCTAGCCACATGTGAGATCCCTTGAGATATTTTACCCGGCCTTCAGCCCTGCTGAGTCTGGACACTCATTCACTGGAGTTCCTTTGCCATACCTACCAGACCCATGTCAAAGTCTCATGTACTTTTTAGTGATTTTAAACACATATGAGTGAGCTATCACATTGATCCTTAAATCACTTTGGACTTAGATACCACAGGTATGTGTGGATAAACTGAATCTCACACAGAGACTCTAAGAGGGAACTCAATTCCTCAAGTAGATGGGAATTCAATTCCTCAAGTAGATAGGAACTCAATTCCTATCTGCTGATTGCTGTGCCCTAACCATAAGTCTTCATTCTCAAACTTCATGACATCCCTAGTATGTTAGAGCAGAGGTCTGTCTAGACACTTTCTCTGTTGCTGACAGTAGTCAATAACACGTACCCATAAAAACTGTGAGGACAGCAGAAATGCATGGTGATACTGCCTGGAACAACCTCCGAATGCGTTACAACTTAAGGCAGTAGCTGTTGATGACAAACAGGTGGGTTTGTATCAAATGAGTTTATCAGAAGTGCAAGTTTTTGACATCAATGAATTTTCTGTGGTTATTTCTGGAGCACTTTAATGGATTTCTTATATTATTTTTGTCTAATAGCTTTTCTTGTTTGTTTGGGGGTATTTTCCAAATCGTTACTGTGCTCACTTAAGCCTGTGTCCCAAATCTCGCTTTGGAAATAGGCAAGCTTAAACTTACTGTTTCACTTGCTCTGTCTGGTGTATCTTTCGGGTCATTATAACACTCCAAAAATATACTGAGTAATTTCCTAGGTGCTTAAACAAAGCTCATTGAAGTGACAGAATGACTCCATGCCAAAAATAGCAATCCATCAAATGGGTGTGTGAAGGTCATATCGAGGATGTTCGAAGGACTGCTGATTTGTTGTGCTTCTGATTTTTTCTTTTTTTAATGTGTAATGTAAAGCAATTTGGAGAGGTCTGAAAGACATTGGAAAGAGTGTGAAATCCATCCATCTCTTCAATTTGGGTACTAGCATTATTATTTTGCTGGTGTCTTTGATGGGACTAGCATAGCAAAAAGGCACTGAAAGTCTTTCTCATGTTTCCCATTGGCTGAGGAAGTACAGCATTCAGTCATTCTGAAGTGTTTCTGTGCCGATTTAAGATCTTTTGCCCAGAATTTCAGATAATATTTCCAACTGAAGATAATTTCTTATCCAA
Organism: Psophia crepitans; assembly: GCA_013399095.1. NCBI lineage: Eukaryota > Metazoa > Chordata > Aves > Gruiformes > Psophiidae > Psophia > Psophia crepitans. The sequence goes on from VWZZ01004745.1 coordinate 120,796, forward strand.
GAAAATGCCTTCAGGATTACAGTTTCAGACCAGAAAATAATAATGAGAATAATGTACCGAAAAAACAAAGATGGGTTTTCTGCAGCTATATCCATCATACAGACAAGTAACTTCTTCGAGACTCTGATATTTGGGAAAGTTAGGTTTGTTTAGTTACATAAGCTTATGTTACACAACCTGCTTTTTTTCTGTGCCTCCAGTTGGAGATCAGAAAGTGGGTAGTATGCCCTGAACCTGGAAAAAATTGTTCCTATGATGTTAAACTGTAAGGACTTTTGTTGTTGTTGTTGCTGGTGGTGGTGGTTTTTTTTTTTCTAAAGTTAGAACAAATACGATATATCAGGATCAACTTCTAAAGCAGAAATTTATTTCTTTATTGTGCTTTTGCAGATGGAGCTACTGATAAGGTAGGTGACACGTACAATTAGCTCCCAGGTGCTTCTAGAAATAATTGCTGGTGTTCCATGACATCACACATCTTCCCTATCTGATGTAAGAAAAACAAGAGAGGAGAATACTTCTAATTTTAAATGTAAAAATCAGGTAGGTCTTTGTCATAGTTATTTTGCTCTTCACTTGTGCTTAAATTAGGTAATTTTGTTATCATAAGATTATTCCCGGTAACCAGATGTCCTATGGTTACTAAAGAGATTTAAGGAAAATTAATCTATCAATATTTTCTGGTAACTGATTCTCCAAACTAATTATTTTGATATTATTTTCAGTATTTTCTTCTAAAAGAGAGGTATTACCCAATTATTTTTTCACTCTGACTCTTTGCTGTTGCAATAAAGTGAATTTTCTTTTTTTTTTTTTTTTGTTAATTATTATCATATATCGTCTCATTGGAATCACTTACTTTAGTATCATGAATTTAAACACCGTGGTCTTCCAAATCCACCTTCAAGCAACAGAAACATTACTTACTGATGGTCTTGCTTTGTTCAGATGTTTCCTTGATACTAGAAAGAAATTATCAGAAGTCTTTCCATCTACTTTTCCCACGTCATCCCTTTCAGCCTGATACCGTATTTGATGAAACACCAATATCTTTGGGGAAAACAAGGGATTCAGTATGATTCAGAAGCCTGGTAAGGAAAGCATGGAGCTTCGAACTTTTTCCAGAATGCTCGGCTCTATAGAGTATTTCAGGCCAGCAGCTGCTGAAAGGCTGAAGCCATTATTGCCATATACAGAAAATAAATTAACAGAGTAAGTTGTCAATAAGGCAAAACTACTTGTAAAGTCACTAGGAATGTTTTTTTGGTTTTTTCCTCCCTAAATACAATTGTATACTTCCAAGTTACAAACCAAGATTTTTTTATCTTTTTTTTTTTTTTTTTCCTAGAAATAAAGGAATTAACAGAAAGAAACAGGCATTTTGGGGATGTGATATATCTGACTAAAGTAGACATCTAAAATAGATCGGATGTGCTGTGTCTGTTCCTATCCACTGGCTCCATAAAAGGAACTAAAGTTGCCTGGCTCAGATGTAGGCTTCAGCGCTGCAGAATTTCTTTCAAGTAATTTTAGCAGTGCAATTCATTTTGAGATGAAGACATCTATACGTCCATGAGTGTATTAGGGGTCTACAGCACCATATCACAGCAAAGTTGAATATGTACTGTAAGAGAAAATCTTTTATTAGAACATCAAATAGGGAAAAGACAAGACCTTCTGCATGTTCCCTTTTTTGCACTTGAAGCAGAAGCAGCAAACTTCAGGCTAAAGAATAAATTGCTGTGACAACTTAATTCTGTTAATCAATTAGACAATTCAAGAGAAAAAAGGTGATTACTAAAAGCTGACAATGTGCTGCCTGCAGAGGAGGACATAAAAGCAAACAAACAATGATGCCTGCCAATTTAGCCTGGAGGGAACGCTCACATCCTCTTCCAACCCCAAATCTAAGTAGCAGTTGAACTTTGAGCACAGCAGCAAGTCACATCAACCAGCTGTTTTCAATTCCACACAGGATTTCGCTGTCCAGCCTACTGTCTCTAGCCTGGAAGATGTGAGGATGTGCTTCTAGCAGCCATTCATCAATTTTTCTACTCTACTGCAAAGATGCACAAAATGCTGGAGTTGTAATTTTGGAATTTCTTTTTACCTTATTAATTTTTATTTATTTTATTATTACTATATACCTTCCCAAAATAGAGAGCATCAATAAGCTTTGTTCGGCATCCAGCCTGCCAACCCACTAACCTGGAACATCATTTTGCGGGTGAAGGAGGGTTATAGAATAACACATTTTGGCTGCTGTTTACCAGATAATAGGAGCCATCACAGAAAGAGGAAATTCCGAGTGGCACTTTCATGACAGCTAATCTCTGGCAAGCTATCCAGTGCAAACCGTGTGGAGTGCTTCCCCAGCATGTGCGCAGGCCCTACCGACCGTTCAGTGAGCCATTCAGAGCACATTGCTCTGCAAAAGCCTGACCTGCAGGGCAGTCTCCTATCGACCAGTCTGATGTGTAGCAATTGTGTACCAAAAGTATTAAATTAGCAAGGCAATTGTCTTCCATTTTCTTTTTCTCCTACATTCTCTCTGTTTTCTGATTTGCTTGAATCATGCACTCAAGAGGAATTTTTAGACTAGGAAGCTTGTTAGCTAAAATGTACTTCTCCATTCACTTGATTTCATCTGCCAAAAGCCTCAAGCAAAAGTGCAAGTAAGGACAGATAAAAGGGTAGTAATTAGAGCATATAATGATTTTTATTTTTTTAAAATAATTTATGTGATAACAAATGTGTTTTTATTGCTACTTCTCTTTCATTTCAGAAATCAGAAAGGAAGGATTCCATAACTTCTGACCTCAGGTGTTTCAAGACTCAAAATTCTTCTCCTTGATGGATGACCCCTTGAAATGTTAATGAAATAATTTTACTGTCAACTGTTCCACAGATTATTGTACCTCCAGTAGTCAGACAAGAGTCCCTATGGACCTAACGTAGTAGTCAAATATTTGGAGCCTCTTCCAGCTTTCCATCTTTCATAGAACAAATCAGAACTTCAGTGAAGTCAACAGAAACACACACATCATGGTATATATGCAGCCCAGTTTGCATATATATCATGTATGTGAAGTTTCCAATGACTTTTGTCATTTTGTTGTCTGTCTTAGTTTAAATACCAGATGAATATAGATTCTTCCAAAAGTAAAGGAAATGCAGTGAAACAAGGATACTATATTTAAAGAAAGAAAATTCATAGTCTGGAAAAGAAAAATCAAGAAAGGCAGAGAAGGAAAAATTATATTGTATGTGTGTGAATACGTCTCCTCACACCCATTGATTCAGTCTCCAGTATGGGTGATGCTGAAATGCTTTTTTTTCCTTTAAGAAAAGAAGGCGAATGAGGTAAAGTCAGAAGGAATGAAGAATTCTACTGATACTGTAGTTATTTTGTCTGTCTCAAATCTGATGAAACACTTGAAGTAAGCCAAGACTGAAATAGTTTAAGCACAAAGACTTTTGTTTCTACAGAAAACAGCTGTGAAACACAGGAAGAGCTGGCACACTTCTTCCTGACTACAGTGAGAGGTTTTTCACCCATCCAGCCATCTGATAGAAAGACGGTGTAGAAGAGTGAAGGGAGTTTCTAGATGGAGTTGGTCAGAGTGTTTTCATACAAATGTCAGAGGAGCCAACCAGGAGTAATGCTGTCTCCAAGCTACTGCTCACAAACATGGAAGAATTGGTGGTAAATGTGGCCACATCAAGTGAAGATAAGGTGGCTGAGTTGATGTAGTGGAAGACTGGGAAGGCAAGCAGAACCAGGAGTGGATTTAGGACAGGAGATTACAAATTGCTTAGGAAGTTCCTGGGGAAAATTCCCTAAAAAGGTTCAGTAGTGGAAAAGGCAAGAGAGTTAGCTGATTTACAAAGAAAACTGATGAACATATGTCCCATCATGCAGAAAGTTTGAGAATTTCAGCAGAGGACCGTTGTGGCTAAGCAAGAAAATTCTCAATTACCTTAAACACAGTAGAGAGAGAATGGAAATGAAAAAAAGGACAGATAGAGCAGAAATATCAGAGTGGAGGTTAGAACTTAAAGTAGTTAGAGAACTACAGTTAGAGAACTCCTGCTTCACCTGGACTGCCACAAGTCCATGAGGCTGGATGGGATCCACCCCAGGGTGCTGAGGGAGCTGGCGGATGTGATTGCCGAGCCGCTCTCCATCATCTATCAGTGGTCATGGTCAATGGGAGAGGTCCCAGATGACTGGAGGCTTACGAATGTGACACCCATCCATAAGAAGGGTTGTAAGGAGGATCCGGGGAACTACAGGCCTGTCAGCCTGACCTCAGTGCCAGGGAAGGTCATGGAGCAAGTCGTCTTGAGGACAATCACGTGCCATGTCCGTGACAACCAGGGGATCAAGCCCA
>VWZZ01004745.1:126178-147662 GCA_013399095.1 Psophia crepitans
GGACACGGTTTAGTGGGTAATAGGTGGTGGGGAGACAGTTGGACTGGATGACCTTTGAGGTCTCTTCCAACCTTAATGATTCTATTCTATTCTATTCTATTCTATTCTATTCTATTCTATTCAGTAGTATAATAACCCAGGCACCGGCACAGTCTGGGACCTGACTGGCTGAGTAGCAGCTGTGCTGCAAAGGACCTGGTAGGCATGAGGCTGACTAGAAGCCAACATTCTGTTTCCTTTCTAAGTAACACAAACTGCATATTTGGCTAGAGTAAGAGGAATGGGACCAACAGATTGACAGAAAACCTTCCCCTCTGCTTTGCACTGGGTATGTCACAGATGGAATAAATCTCCGAGTTTTCCCTCCCTTGTCAATGAGGATGTTAAAAAGCTGAAGAGGGCTATAAAGAAGACTTCTAGGATGGTCAAGGGACTGGGTCTTATGTCTTATGAGGAGAAGCGGAAGGAGGAGCAGAAAGGCAGAATGTAATTGCAGCCTTTAGCTGCCTGATAGACAGTTGAAGAGGCAATGGAGACAAACTCTCTTGTTAGCAACAGAAGGCAAAACAAGGGACAATAACACTAAATTACAAATTCGGAGTTTCAGAAAAGGTAGTAGAAAAAAACATCTTTCCCAGGAACGACAGTGATGCTGGAGCAGGTCATCTGAAGAGGCCATGAAGGTTTCCAAGGCCTGACTAGACAAAATCACCTTTGTCTTTATCTAGTGCTGGCAATATTCCCACTTCAAGTGAGCTGTTTGACTAGCAGCCTCCACAGGTCCACAACTAGAAATTTCTAAGGAAATAGAATCATTGAATCATATAATCATTCAGGTTGGAAAAGACCTTTAAGACCATTGAGTCCAACCATAAACTGAACACCACCAATTTCAACACTAAACCATGTCCCCAAGCACCACGTCTACATGCCTTTTAAATACCTCCAGGGATGGTAACTCAACTGCTTCTCTGGGCAGTCCGTTCCAGTGCTTGATAACCCTTTCAGTGAAGAAATTTTTTCTAATATCCAATCTAAACCTCACCTGGAGCAACTTGAGACCATTTCCTCTTGTCCTATCACCTGCTACTTGGGAGAAGGGATCAACACCCACTTCACTACAACNAACACCCACTTCACTACCCTTTCAGGTAGTTGCAGAGAGTGATCAGGTCTCCCCTGAGCCTTCTCTTCTCCAGGCTAAACAACGCTAGTTCCCTCAGCCACTTCTCATATGACTTATGCTCCAGAGCCTTCATCAGTTCTTTTGCCCTTCTCTGGACACGCTCCAAGGCCTCAATGTCCTTCTTGTAGTGAGGGACCTGTGGCAGGTACACGCACCCCAACAAGACCAGGAACTTACCGACAACTGAGCCACAGCACTGTCTGGAGACTGTTGCCATGTGTACACCTCAGTCCACAAGTGAGACCCCTTCAGTTGATGGACAAGACTCCGGCCAGCGAGGTGCCTCAGTCCAAAGAAGTTTCTATTGAGTGACCATGTATGACGATGATCCCCAATCCGACTCGAAGATAAATGGAGTCCTGCCGGTGGGTGTTTGGAGTCTGCCTTGGAGCAGATTTGGAGTATGAGGTCCTTCCCATGGGAAGGGACACCTACCACGGATCCTCCTTAAGGTTGGGTGCCTTCAACTAACTGGTGAGTGAACACACGGTACTGATCCTCCCCTCCTCCTTAAACCCTAAAAGCTTTCAGTTCACCCTTGTAGTAGTGCTGCCCATACTTGGTTTTGCTGTTTTATAGCAAGAGTGAGACAGCTCTGGTGCCATCTGAACTTGTCTGAGAACTGTATGGACATTTGTTTCTTGCGATAAATTGTAGTTAGTTTGTTTTCGTCTCCGATGGTCAGTGGTTTTGTTCCATGACAGAGCCCAAAACTGAATACATTATTTGAGGTGCAGCCTCACCAGTGCCAAGTACAAATGAGAGATGCTGTTCGCTTTTCAAGTGCTGCTGGATTTAGTGACAGTACCAATTTATAACAGAAAAGAAGGAAGACATCCAGAGAATATAATCGATGCTGTCATGCTTCCATAGGAACACTAGATTGATAGCTGTGTGGCTTAATAGCTAAGAAAAATAGATAAGTAAACATTTCAGAGAGATAAGAGTATATATACATCTTTTTCTCGCTTCCTCCTCAGTAAATTGTCCTGCGGTGGAAGTACAGCGTACACCTGAAAATCCGGGGCACATCTCAGGACATAGTGGGTTCAGTCAAGTTTCTCTTCTGTCTGCATAACAAAGATTGTCATTGTACAGGGATTCTGGCTGCAGTTTCAGCAGACAGTTATTTGGTTCAATGAATGCTTGTTAGGTTAGACATCAGGAAAAAAACTTTCAACCAGCAAGGGTAGTTACCGACTACACTATGCACGGTTTTGTGAGCGTGAAATCTCCTTCTGCCCTCGCTGCAGGTTTTAAGGATGGGATAGTCAATCATATGTCAAGAATGATTTAGATAAATTTTGACCCTGCCTTAGGTCAAAAATATGGAAGAGATGGTCTTTTGAGTTCTCCAGAGAGCTGCATCTATGAATCTAAATTTCTAGTATTGGATTTCTATGATTTTCTATGAATATTAAACTGCTGTCTAGGTCCAAGGCATACTGAGATAAAAAATGACATTCCTAGAGGGTGATTCAGTCCATCCTAAACAGAGGTGAGCATTTTACTAAAGGAAGTGGGTGAGGGTGAGTAGATCTGAAAAACATGCCCAGAAAATTGATTTCTCAGCTCATCTTCTTAGGAAGAAGCCATGAAGACGGATGGAATCACTGGGATAAGTTATTTGTTTTGCCGTCACAAGTGTTTTGACACACTGGAAATAAAAAAATCTGCCTTCTGACTAAGAAACTTTTCCCAAAACAATGAATTCTCAGATGAGAGTGCTGCAAAGAAAATTGAGTGTTTGGCATTTTCAAAATTATGTAGTAGTAGCTTTATGAAATTAAAATTACACATTAGCTTGGATTTGTCAGAAATAAATACTCTATACCACAAGTCCTAAAAATTTTCCTAGTAGTTGATCGTCCATAGTAAATCTATACTTGTGATAGCTGTTCACCCAATAATTCTTCTTTTGACTCTTTTCTTAATCTCTTCAATAATTTAAGCCATCTAATAATGATTACAAGAAACAAACTCGCATATATCCAGTTGCATGCCACAGTGGGTTTTGGCTTTGATTTTTTTTTTCCAGTGAAAAGGAAAGTGGCATTTTGACACCATAAAAGACACGTTACATGTCAGAGTAAGAAATGTACAGCTAGTGTCTTGATCACATCCCTCTCTTCAGCAATGGAAATGAAAGATTTGCATTGCTTTGAAAAGCATAACATTCTTAGAAGATTCTCCTTCCAGACTAAATTCTTAAATTAATTCATGTAAAAGTAATCTTCAAATCAGCTGTCCCATGGTGACATGCAAGGTTTTACCATCTCTTGCACAACAATGGAGGGCAGCTGCCATTCACCAGTAATGCCAGTCAACAAAGGGAATATCTTCAGGGACCTTAACAGTGGTCTAAGAGAAGGGTAAAGAAATACTTACAGTGTTAGTAGTCAAGTATTTGGGTGTGTCATGACACTGCAAAGCATAAATACAGTGTCACGCTGTTAGTAATTTAATGTGTCAGCAACAGTATTGAATTAAATGAACATCTACTGCAGCTATGCACATCTTTGGTTAAGTGACATTTGATCAGAAATTATGCATTGTGGTAGAGGAATGCAGGGGGTTGTATTGTTTCTGGTGACTTTGTGCTGTTCTTCATCATCGAATCATAGAATGGTTTGGGTTGGAAGGGACCACAAGGATCATGTAGTTCCAACCACCCTGCCACGGGCAGGGACACCCTCCATCAGACCAGGTTGCGCAAAACCCCATCCAACCTGGCCTAGAACACTACACAGTTTCTCTGGGCAACCTGTGCCAGGGCCTCACCACCTTCACAGGGAATAATTTCTTTCTAATATCTGATCTAAATCTAAATCTACCCTCTTTCAGTTTAAAACTGTTACCCTCATCCTATCACTACACTCCCTGATAAAGTGCCCCTACTCGTCTTTCCTGTAGGTACACTTTATATTTGGAAGGCACTCATGAGGTCTCCCCAGAGCCTTCTCTAGGCTAAACAACCCCAACTTCCTCAGCCTGAGCTCACAGAGGTGGTGTTCCAGCCCCAGTGTTACCCGTTTTGAAGGGTAACATTTTCCCTGTAATGGAGGAAGCTAAATTACATGGTTGCAATAACCTGTTGTATCTCAAAAACCTATGAATAAGTTTTTAATGAATGTTGACTCCAAAAGAGGAGTATTTTTCACCGGCTGCAGCTATCTAAATCTCATTGTTTAATCTAAGAAATTGTGTCAGACTCTCCCTGTAGTCAGAGCAGACATACAGGTACATCCAGAACCTGAATATATTATTTTCCAAAAAGCTCCTAACAAAGGAATGGTGAGGAGCTGGACTATGAGACAAGCAAAGGTAATTCAGAGGAACCCCAGCTTTATCCTTAGTTCCACTTGGGCTGTGTCTGCTGAGGACCATGTAAAACTGGGAGAAGCTGGATGTGAATATCTGTAGGTAGAAATGTCCCATCTCTGCATTAACTTCAGACTCTTCATGCTCTGGGACTTTTAAACATGCTGGAAACAAATTCCCATCTTAGACATTAATCCCTGGCATTATTTTGCTTGTATTATCTTGTCTGTAGTGTAAAACTCAATCCCCATTTTTTTTCCTCCACTTTGAGAATATCATTAATGCTAATTGTGAACTTGGCTGTGATTGCATATTGCTTAGTTTGATGCTAATGAATTTGAATAGTAATTTGTACTATATTGAATTAGCATCATATCTCAGAGACCATGGAGAATTGAACCCTAAAGCTTCCATCATCCCTTTCTTCTCTTTTTACCAGACAGGCCTCGTAGATTTTCCGCTATTTGTAAATCATTTAACAGTCTGCTTACAGGAGAGCTAAGATGAAATCATCACCAATGACAAGAGCATTGCAAGTCTTATTACCAGCTACATATAGACTCCTTGTTTAAAACTCAGGATGAGTTGTTTAGTTCTATTTTTTTAATATGTTCATATATAAATTATTATGAAAATTCCTAATCATTATGTTAAAATAATTTATGTTGCAGAAAATGCATGCTTACCCATACAAGTCTAACTGTTGTGCAGTAACAAAGAGGCATGTTCGTTAAGGTCACAGTTCAAATGAAAATTAGCCTCTTGCTTTTTAGATCATATATGGAACTTAAACACTTCCCATGTCCTCTGGGGTGACTTAAGCAAAAGCAGAATTAAACGCGTATAACGTTAGAACAAAATCTCTGTAAAGACATTATCTGGTAAGGGAATGTGACTTTTATGCACGCATTAGTATTAACAAAAATTGCATGCCTGGGCTGGACTTTTTAGTACCAGACAGAAAATAAATAAGTCATTTGGGAAATTAAAGTTTTTGCTCCTTTTTTTGAAACCTCACTAGCTTCATGAGAAAGAATGATCGGTCGCTGAGATCAATGACTCCACGCATTTAGATGGAGAAGAAAATTGGTCAAAAACGGGAACATACAGAAGTCATACCAGAGTTTAGATATAATTTTCAAAACCACGCCAAATTTCAATATACTCTGCAAGTTGTTGGCAAAGAAAAACCCAAAAAATTCCAGGTTTCAGGTTTCTAAGAAAGTAGAGTTAATTATTTGCAAAGATGTTCACAACGTTAATTGCCAGAAAATCTTAACGTTTGTTCCGTAGTAATGAACTGTAGATATATTTAAATATTGCAAACAAAAAATAAACTGGGATTGTAAATTAAAAAAATAAAGGAAAACTTGAAAGGTTATATATTTTTTACTTTCCTGCCTGAATAATGTATTTCACATCCACCTGAAATATTTTATACAAAAGAAATAAAAATGTTACTATCTTGCTAAGTTATATTTTAAAAAAAATCAAGTGAAAATTACATAATTTTAAGTGATACTTCACAGCTCTTCAAAAGAACCTTTTTTTCCTTCTCCAAACAAAATGGGAAGAATAAAGCAAACCAAAACCACTGCATTTTCACTGCAACTGTTTAGAACATTAAACTCAAACATGCAAACTACTTCTTTCCTGCTAACGCTTTCCAAAAAGTCCCAATAAATTCAATTGTTTCCTCAGATCTGGAAGCGATGCTTTCAGAATAGGGAGAAGCTGTTCCTGAAGAACTCTAATTCCAGTTTCTTTAGATTTTGATCTGTTCTTCACTGCCTTTGCGCTGAGGGACATGAAGATTTTTCAGTCCTTCCTTCTTCACTGTGGTCTCAGAGCTATGTGACATTTCGTACATATACATTCTAGGTGTTACCCTGACATTTTCTGTGACAAAGGAAAATAAAATGTCTGGACACGTTTTGAGGTTTTTTTGGCTGTAAATAAAATAAAGGGATTTACTGAAGGCGGTTAAAGCTATTGTTGGACACAGATATGCATGTGTAGGTCTGCGTGTGATTTTTCTCTGCTGATAAGAAAATAAGGAAACCTATGGGCACTGGGTAGATCCATGCTCATTCCTTTCTAAAAGTGACATTTATTCCAGAATCAGTCTGTTTTAGCTGACAGCAGTGTTAAAAGTTTTTATCTTCTCTCCTTGAATGCAATTTGTCAGCCTAATTAACCTAACGTCATATTCACCCTGATATTCATTCTGCATTCCCCCACTATGAGTCCCCCACCTGACTTTTTGTTTTATGACCTTGAAGTAGTCTAAACAATCCTCTGCAGGCTCATCAGTGCTACATGATTGTTTCAACAGAAGCAGAAACAATAGCTGAATGAAAAGACTTAATTAAATAAGTAATCTATGCAATATTTTTTTCAAGTCTGAATCCTTGCTTCAGGTTCAAAATACCCACATATTGGTTTGAGAATGTTTGGGGTTTTTTAAATTTCCAATGAATTTATGAAATGAATAGTAGAGTTCAATATGACAGCACCGAGCTTGACTGGGTTCAGGAAGTGTCTGGCCAAAGCTGTCAGTCATCTGCTCTGATTGGGCTGGTCCTGTGTGGAGCCAGGAGTTGGACTCGATGGTCCTTATGGGTCTCTTCCAACTCGGGAGATACCGTGATTCTATGACCAAAGCGTCTGTGATGTTAGTGTACCTATTTTAAAATGCTTATGTTTAGGTGAATATATCTCATTGAACCAAACCTGTAAAGGCTGAAGCCTGAATTGTACCATTTGAATGTCTTAGCTACATACCCCATATCAGTTCAAACGTCCTTATCAAAAATGGAAGTAGCATTTGGCTTTTTTAATCACATTGTTACAAATATTTGATTCTGCTATGGCAAACCTGAAAACTGAGTAGGACCACTTCAGAGAATGGAACAGAGTTCAGAAAAGAGAGTATCAGGACGGTACAGCCAAAACCATCAGAGGAATGGGGTCGTCAGAGGTCTGATATCAAGATGTCCTCAGGCTATTCTGCCAGAGGGGAGTCTGGGCACATTGAAGGTCTTAATGACAAAAAACATTAAGATTTTGAGTGATATGGGAGGCTTGGAGACTGGAAACACCTATAGGAAAAATGGATTTGCAATGTAGCAGCTTCCTGTTAAGAGATGGGAGGTGGGAAATGGTATGGTCCCTTCAAACTCTACTTTTCCTCCATGTGGGGTTTCAGACCAGCTCTTTGTGGAGGATTTAGCTAAGTCTAAGCTGTTGTATGAAGACATAGTGAGTTCCCTGCGCTTATTTACCCCAATTATACCATGATTTGCTCTTTTGCCATGGTGCAGTGTTTGCTTCCCAGGGACTGAAGGCACCCAAGAGAGCAAAGGGGGCACAAGGAAGAGGGGCAATGTACGCGCAGGCCCAGCCTTAACATGAAGTCACAGTGTGGCTGAGACACACACCCACAAAAAACAAAGAGGGCTCCTAAATCCCACAGCTCAGGAATGTTTTTGTGTGATGGACAGCACCATCCGTTTCTGCTCTGATCACTCATGTTCTTTCCCTTTCATGATTGTGTGCGGGTTGAGTCTGCGACACGTGTCAGTTCTCCACTGTAGACTTGCCTGAAGTCTTGTATATTAAATTTTCCACTATCGTGTCTATTACCTACTCAAACACCCTTCAAGAATAAGGGTCCGTTTTTGGTTTGCTTGTGTCTCTGTTCTGTCTTAGTGAAAATGGGTAACAGCATTGCCCTGCCTCACAGGACTGTCATGAAGATGACTAAGTTGAAGTGTGTGAGGACAAATTTAATGTATTATAAATATGTTCAGAGCACGTGCTAATACAGGATTGAGGAAATTAACCTGAAGTGCAGAGCACATCTGCTTTGCCCTGATCTTCGGTAGGCTATTTACCAGAGTTCCTCAAGTCAGACTGCAACATGGTGATAAATGTAATCACTGAAGATGTCAGACAGCAGAGAGCTATTAGTAATACAAAGATAATGTATGGCATCAGTGAAAAATCCACCCTGGGAAAAAAAAATAAATACATTATTAGGAAGGGCTTAGGAAACAGTAATTCAGCTTCTTTAGAGTGTGAAACTTACTGAATACATTGAAGAGAAGATTAGCAAGTAACTTGATTAAGGTCTATAAGTATGTGTTAAGATTTTTTCACTGGTGGGAGAAAAGATTGCTCATAGATGACAGCTTGGTACCCTGCAGAATGCAAGACCCAATGAAACAGTCAAATGCAGGAGCTGTTATTTGAAACAAGACAAATTCAGATTTTTAAATAAAACCCAAATATTCAACAGGGAAAACAATTAACCACATGCAGAGATGCAATTGTCTCGTTCACCTTTACATAAAGACAAGAGATCAGTAATGCACACTCTTGGGAACAGAAATAACTATATCTAAGTATTATGGCTTGTGTTATACAAGAAAACAACTTAGATCACAACGATCCTGTTTGACTTGAAAACATAATTATGTATTACCTGTCAATCTGTAATTTTAAGTATTCTCACACTATTATTTAGCAACACCATGAACAAGCTGTGGTTTATTTTCACCAGCATGACCATTTATTATCACCTGTAAAACAGAACTATGAAGAAAATTTATTCAGAATCGGGGTCCCTTTCTGCTAGGCAAGCACCAAACCCATGGCAACGTACCTGCCACCAAGTAACACACCTTTCGAGTAACATTTTTAATCGTAAATGGCATTTTTCTGCTGCAGATCTCCTGCATGTGATAGCACAAAGTTCTTCTCTGATACATTTCAGATCGAAACATGAAATTAATCTTAACTGAGTTTATGTCTGCAGGCATATTTCAGCAATTTGACTGTATATGCCTTTTGTCAAATACATTTGTCATAAAACGGTATTTCCCACAAACCTCCCAGAATAAACAAAATATTTTGTTTACAGAGATAGCCTTGGGTTTAAAGTGAAAAAATATCCTGATACTTTCTGTTTTCAATACATATTTTTAAAAAGAACATGTTAAAAGTATCAGAATGATTCTATAAGAATAATTTTTTTAAAACCAATAAGTGCCAAAGAAGCTGTGTTAACTGTTTTAACATTTAGCAAATACTCAGAAATCCAAGCCACAAACAACTGTTTCTTATTCATCCACATCTCAGTGCTATAATATTAAATCTGTCCAAGAACAGATTAAAACCCCAAATTTTTCTATATAATGAGAAGAATAATAAGCATTATTAAAAGATATGACTATTTTTAAAAGATATTTAAAGAAATGCAAAATAAAACAATGCAATATGTCTATAGAAATAAGTCTTTCAGAATCAGGGACAAAATTTCATCAGGGTCTAGGTGGCCTAAAACAACGAAGTGTGTGTCATTTTCAAAACCAAGGAAGTGGTGTGGCCATCTGTTTCACATTCCCAGAGTGCCACTTAGAGATGCAAACACCGTGGCTGGTCTTTGATACAAAGCTTAAACTCATTTCCACATATTGGCTGAGATATCTTAAAGCCCCTTAAAAACACCCTCTACTTTCAACATAGATGTGATATGTTAATGTCACAGAGAAAACTCTAGTCTTTGCATTCATATCTCACATGCCATACACAGTGATCCACTTGCCATTGTGTAAATGAGGTGAAAGATTAGTTTTATATTTAGCCATCTGGGACGGAAGCTATGATCATAGCTTGGGTTGGAAGGGACCTCAAAGATCACCTAGTTCCAACCCCCCTGCCATGGGCAGGGACATCCTCCACTAGACCAGGTTGACCAAGGTCCCATCCAACCTGGTCTTGAATTCTTCCAGGGAAGGGGCATCCACAGCTTCTCTGGGCAACCTGTTTCAGAGCCTCACCACACTCACAATGAAGAATTTCTTCCTTATATGAAACTAAATCTCCCCTCCTTCAGCTTAAAGCCATTACCCTCATCCTGTCACTCCCTGCCCTTGTAAAAAGTCCTTCTTCAGATTTCTTGTAGGCCCTCCTGAGGTATTGGAAGGCTGCAAATAAGGTCTCCCAGAAGCCTTCTCTTCTCCACGCTAAACAACCCCAACCCTTTCAGCCTGTCTTCGTAGGAGAGGTGCTCCAGCCCTCTGATCATCTTCATGGCCTCCTCTGGACTCACTTCAACAGCTCCATGGGTCCTTCTTATGTTGTGGGCTCCAGAGTTGAACACACTACTCTAGTGGGGTCTCATGAGAGGAGAGAGGGAGGATCACCTCCTTCAACCTGCTGGTCATGCTGCTTTTGATGCAACACAGGATATGGTTGATTTTCTGGGTTGCAAGCACACATTGCTTGGTCATGTTGAGCTTTTCATCAACTACAAGCTCTTCTCCTCAGGGCTGCTCTTAATCTATGCTTCGCCTAGTCTGTAGCTGTGCTTGGGATTTCCCCAACCCACATGCAGGACCTTGCATTTGCCTTGTTGAACTTCATGCAGTTTGCACAGGCCCACTTCTCAGGCCTGCCAAGGTCCCTCTGGATGGCATCCCTCCTCGCCACTGTGTTGACCACTCCACATAGGTTGGTGTCATCGGCAAACTTGCTGAGGGTGCACTCGATTCCACTGTTCATGTTGCTGACAAAGAGGTTAAACAGTGCCAGTCCCAATACTGGCCCCTGAGGAACGCCATTCATTGCTGGTCTCTACTTGGACATCAAGCTGTTGCTGACAACTCTTTGAGTGCAACTGTCCAGCCAGTTCCTTATCCACCAAGTGGTCCATCTCTCAAATCCATGTCTCTCCAATTTAGAGACAAGGATTCTGTGTAGGAAAGTGTCAAATGCTTTGCACAAGTCCGGGTAGATGACATCACTTGCTCTTCCCTTATCCACCAATGCTGTAACTCCATCATAAAAGGCCACCAGATCTGTTAGGCATGATTTTCCCTTAGTGAAGCTGTGTCAGCTGTCACCAATTATCTGCTCATTTTCCATTTGCCTGAGTATAGTTTCCAGGAGGATCTGCTCCACGATCTTGCCAGGTACAAAGGTGAGATTGACCAGCCTGTAGTTCCCTGGGTCTTCCTTTTTTCCCTTTCTAAAAACAGAGGTTATTTCCCCTTTTCCAGCCTGTGGGAACCTCTCCAGACTGCCATGACTTCGCAAATATGCTGAAGAGTGGCTTAGTAAATTCATTCGCCAGCTCCATCAGCACCTGCGGATGCATCTCATCAGGTCCCATGGACTTGTGCATATTCAGGTTCCTTAGATGATCTTGAACCTGATCTTCTCCAGTGAGTGGTTGCTTATTCTCTCAGTCCCTGTTTTTGCCTTCTGTGACTTGAACAATATGGCTAGAGCCAATGCTAATGAAGACTGAAGCAAAAAAATTGTTGAGTATCAGTCTTCTCAATATCCCAGGTAACCAGGTCTCCTGTTTCCTTCTGGAGAGCCCCCACATTTTCCCTAGTCTTCCTTTTATCACTTATGTACTATAGAAGATTTTCTTGCTCCCATTGGCATCCCTGTCCAGATTTAATTCTGTCAGGGCTTTAGGTTTCCTAACCGGAACCCTTCCATGAGTGTATAATGGTATTAAAATTGTTCCTTAGAAAGACTCTGTTCAAATACATCAGTATGTGGGTAAGTCAAACATAATTACTGAAAAGGATGTGGAGTGTTGTCTCTGTTCAATAGATGTCTGAGATTTCAGATGTTTGTTCATGTTCTGTGGACTTATGATAGTAAAGCATTTATCAACCACAAAAACAACAAAATCACTTTCAAGTTGACTTCAAGGCTAGGTGTTCTCTAGACAAAAGCACCTCATAAATCAGCTTAAAAATATTACTATTCCTCTGTGAAATAATTTCTTTTCCTGGTGTATCCAGGGAACTTGGTGATTCCCTTACACAGAGTTGCAAAGGAAATATTACACACTCATTTGTCAAAGTGAGAGGCTGTATTGGAACTCGTTTCGTCATGCCCATGGCAGGGGGGTTTGTAACTAGATGAGCTTTAAGGTTGTCTCCAACCCAAAGCATCCTATGATTCTATGATTCATGGGACAGAGTTGAAGCCAGGATGGTAATTTGTTTCTGATTAAAGATATTTGGACCACGTAAGATATTGCTCCAACCCAGCATCTTATCCAGTAATGCTAAAGGCTTCAGGGAAAGAGTGAGAGAATTCATACTTCTGATGATTATGGAATAAAATATATCGTCTTAAGAGATGTAGAAAGAACCCTAAGGCAAAGAAAATCTTGTGATTTTGTGAAACTTAAAGGTCAGACAACAAGTCCGTGGCAAACTGAAAAATAAGACCCAAATTTTCAGGGTCTTGATACCATTGCTTTTCTATTAGACTTTATTTCCAGTATATTGTTACTACACATATTCCAGCATTCCATCTCTGTTATACTCTTGAATGCATTTTTATCTTTTTAGCTTCTACATTGTAAAGAGATTCTGGGAATTAAAAAGCCAGCAAACCCCAGCACTCTACCTAGCTTATTGGCTGCAATAATCATTGAACAGAGGAAAACCAAATGCATAGAAAGTGTGACATAATGTGCTATCCGTTTCATTCTCTAAACGCGATGCTAATTCATTAGTTGTTCAACCTATGCACGTAGAATCAGTGATACATCAACTGATCCATAATACCCGTTCTGGGTGCTCATATCCCATTGCAAAAGATAGCTAATTCAAGCTAGCTGAGTTTTTTTTTTTCACTGGGGAAGAGTTATTTCACATTTGCCGAGATTAAGAACTCACGGGGAGGCAAGGACCACAAAAATGCTGGCAAGTAATGAGTGGCTTCCTCAGCATGCATCAGAGTGTGAAATGCTTTGCACATAGCAGGAAAGTGTCAGAAGAAGTTCTGTATCAGGCATTTTGGTTTGCAAAGGGCCTTCGGCAAGATCATACACAAAGGACTATTAGAAAAATCTTGTAAGTAATTGTTATCACTGAAATATTGAGGTTGGCAGGTAGCTCTGGAGATCTAGTCCAACTCCTCTGTTCGAAGCAGTCAGCTAGAGCTGATTGCCAAGGACTGAGTTCAGTTGGGCTTTGAATATCTCCAAAGATGGAGAGTCCGCAGTCTCTTGGTGCAGTTCTGCACTTCCCAGAGTTGGTCAGCAGAAGTAGTACAGGATTCTGCTGACTAGACCTCCGTTGCTTGTAACAGGAGATAGGAGAATTACCTTAGATGGAGATTACTAAAGGCAATCTAAAGGCAATATTAAACCCCTTTTTGGAAGTCAAGATGTCAAACAGGACATTAATAGTCACAACAAATGGAATACTGAATGATGGCAAATGAGTAGTGCATCCTTCTTGAGACAGACCCTTTGATTGGTAAAATCGAGTTGAAGACACAAGCTATAAAGAGGGTGCTGGATTGAACCAGTGGGAATTATTAAAGGACTGCAAAAACACTTGAATACTATAAATGGGGGAAAAATAAAATGTCACAATAACAACAAAAAAAGACTGCATGCAGTGGAAATACAGGAAGAGAGTTAATGGCTTAGAGAAGGCAGATGTGAAGTTCTGTTCTCTTCATCTCAGACCGAAAAAAGGCAGTGGAGTGAAATACGAATAACAGTTGGTCCTTTTTTTCTCAGATGCTCCGAGAAGTTAAGTCCCTTCAATCTCTGCTTCTGCTGTGGAGCTCTTTGCTACAGTAACTCCTTAGGGACAGAAAGTTACTAGGATTAGACATGCAATTGTAATTTGTAAAACAAATAGCTTGAGCTAATTAATGGTACTAATTCTCAATTGCTGCAGCCATAAAGCTCAGGAGATGATATTTTTCCTAATGGGTTGGTATTTTACTACACTACATTCACTCTGTTTGGCACTGTTATGTTGCTGAAGAGACAGGGCTTTGTTTGTTTTGTTAATGAAATTCCCTTACCAATAAATTTAGTATTAACTAATAAGAAATATTCCAGCATTCTTTTGCTGTGCTTTTCATAGTGCTGCTTTCTGCAGCAGCATGAGTGGTTATCTTATTCTGAGCTATGTTACTGGAGCTCAGAAAAAGCTTGGGCCGCCTTTGTCCAAAAACATTCAGTGCAAAATAAAATAACATCATGATGAGTTTAATGGTTTATTATTTTGTCTTTTCAACAACAGCTTGAGCAGCCTGGTGAAACTACTCAATATTGTTTAAAGCATAAAATACCACTTCATCCCTGCCGTTTTGTCACCTCTTTAGCTCTTTCCTCTCATTTTCCTGCACGTAGATCCTTGGATTTTTCCATCTCTGTGTGTCAGTGCCACATGCAATTCATGCAATGCAATATATAATCATTATTCTTGCAATTAAAAGGAACCTCTACTTGCTATGAGTCATATGGAAAGCTATCCCAGGTATCCTAGGGGAAAGGGGGTGAGGTGGGGTGGGAGGTGGGNGTTCTGTGTCAGAGTGCAAACAGGTCCTGGCTGGCAGAATGCGCTGTAGAACGGAGATGATTTCAGCCACTACACTTCCCCATCCAAAATCAATGAGGATAATTAGCAGATGAAAGATCTGCTGGAAACGGGTAATTTTCCATGTCAGCAGGTAGATGAGGAATCAATGAAGTAGTCTCGTTCCTCTCATTTCAACGAATTTGTTTCCATTAGAGGATGTAACTCAACTTGCCTAATCCAAAAAATGTTTGTTTGTTTGGGATGCTTGTGTCCATCTCCTAGGTAAAAAAACACACAATATAAAATACCTGGAACCACTAGGACAGATTGCTGGGTATAAATGTCCATTTTTCCATTTATAACAGACAAGGGACCTGACCCAAGATGTACTGTTCCCTGGCACATCCACCTCTCTTGAAACTGGATACAATACAGACTGTAAAAACTGGGGAGTGTTCTTCTTTATTTAGTGGAACCTCAGTTCAGATCAGAGTTATAAAAGACTGACTCTGAATTCAGAGAAAGATATCTAAGAGAAGAATCCCCTCATTATGTTCCAAAAAGGTGGGTATGCATTAATCCCCTTTCCTGGAAAACTGAAATGGAATGGTCACAGGATGAAGAAATCAGGTGTTTGGCTGGACTGTGAAGGAAGCTTATCAAGAGCAGGTCTGAGACACTTTAACTCCGTGAATGTTATGTGGCCAGCTGGTGATGTGCATCAGTGACGAGGAGAGGTAGGAGTACAGGAGCTAGAGATCTCATCATGATGAGATGTGTGGGATGAACAGGGATTAATGCCTACAAGTGAGGCATGGGGAAACTCAAGAGTGTGGAATTTATTGGGTGAACATGGATATTCTCCTGCTTTTCCCTGCTCGGCTTGGCCTGGTGATGGACCCCAGAGAAGTGGTCACAGCACGAGCTTGGCTGAGTTCAAGCAGCGTCTGGACAATGCTCTCAGTCATCTGCTCTGATTGGGCTGGTCCTGTGTGGAGCCAGGAGTTGGACTCAATGATCCTTATGGGTGCCTTCCAACTCAGGAGAGTCTATGATTCTGTGATAAGACTATGGTTGGAAACATACCTACTCAACTAAACTTGAGTAGATCTTCCTCCCCTTTATGTGTACAACTCCATTTTAAGCACAAACTTTACCAGCTAACAGTAAGAGAAGAGATCTCTCTCTGTGTCGCTGCTTAAATGCAGAAGTCTGCTTTCATTGACCAAATAAGACTCAACCTTTTGGAGTCATTGTAATTAAAAAAACGGAAGATGTTTTGTTTTCACTGTTTATCTTTGTGACTAGGTTTCTTGGAATTTTAGCTCTTCTCTTTTCCCCAAGGCAACATGTAAATACTTTACTAAATGAATGTGTTTATTAAAATGTTACCAAAATCAGATTTTTAAAAGATCAATTTTCCAGTTCACCCACAAGTTTTATAAAAGGTCACAGGAAACATAAATTATTATTATATTTATTTATTTTTGTCCTGTCTCATTTCTGCTGTCAGGAAAGCAGGGAGCTTAATTGCAATTGTCATCATTATGAAAAGTAAAATTAAACATGCATATGTAATGTATTTAAATTTACATAAATTGATTCCTAAAAGAAATGGAAAGTCTGAGTGAGCACGTCTCCTTTGTTCAAAGTAAAACCTACCCTTCTCTTCTTCAGCAAGGACTTTGCAAATAATTATAGAATCACAGAACCGTAGAATGGTTTGGGTTGGAAAGGACCTCAAAGATCATCTGGTTCCAAGCCCCCTGCCATAGGCAAGGACACCCTACACTAGCCCAGGTTGCCAAAAGCCGCATCCAACCTGGCCTTGAACACTGCCAGGAATCCAGGGGCAGCCACAGCTTCCCTGGGCAACCTGTGCCAGGGCCTCAGCACCCTCACAGGGAAGAATTTCTTCATAATGTGTAATCTAATTCTCCCCTCTTTCAGTTTAAACCCATTCCCACTTGTCCTGTCACTCCCTGCCCTTTCCAGTTTTACTGTAGGTCCCCTTTAGGTCCTGGAAGGCAACAAACAGGTCTCCCTGGAGCCTTCTCTTCTCCAGGCAGAACAAGCCCAACTCCCTCAGCCTGTCCTTGTAGGAGAGGTGCTCCAGCCCTCTGACCAACTTTGTGCCCCTCCTCTGGACTTGCTTTAGTAGCTCCATGTCTTTCCTGTACTGAGGACCAGACACAGCACTCCAGGTGGGGTCTCACAAGAGCAGGGCAGAGGGGCAGAATCCCCTCCCTCAACTCGCTGGCCACATTGTTTTTGATGCAGCCCAGGACACGGGTGGCTTTCTGGGCTGCCAGTGCACACTGTTGGCTCACGTTGAGCGGTTCATCAACCAGCACCCCTAAGTTCTTCTCATCAGGGATGTTCTCAATCCATTCTCTGCCCAGCTTGTAGCTGTGCCTGNAAACAGTGAACTACTGTTTTGAACAAGTCTGAGTGCACAATTCAATCTCCCCCTCTTTGCTGTGAATTAAAGGTAGAGGATATTTCCTGTTCAACACACTTTTCCTTAGTTACAAGAATGGGCAGCTGGTTATGGTTCTTTCTCTTTCCAGGCTGATAGCGAACTTTGTGCAATAGTCATAGAAATAAACTCTTGGCAGGATGGAAAGTATAGGTCAGCTAGGTTGTTCTCATCACAACAGACACCTTCAGATTTCAACTATAAGATGGTAAAGTTTAAAGCAGGCCATTGATTTCCTGTACTTGGCACTGCATCTCACGCTGTGGATACCGGAACCCCTAGTACTTTTTTACCAGGGAGGAATTCTGGCCTTTTTCATGAGCATTTTTTCCATGATCAGGCTTGGTTTTCTCTGATTTAGCTGGGTTCTCATCAAAGCTCACAACAGAGACCTGCTCACAACAAACCACTAAAGAAAACAAGTTTTAGTCTGTTTAAATTACTCTTTTCCCGATCTCTGAGAAACTGTGTCTTGAATCCTAGAACAGGTGAGAAGGGACAGGTAAGGTGGCTGAGGAGGGGCTTTAATTGTGGTTATTGTTGGGAGGGATCCTTCAAATGGAGTCTTTTCAATCAGGGAGCTATGGCAGTCAGTGTACCCACTGACCACTCCTAGATAAAACAAATTTTATTAATTTTGAAAATCTCCAGTACAAGAGAACAGGAGAACAATAGACATGTCATCTCTAGTCTTCTTCATCCCATCAAAATAGGCATTATGTTATGTGATAGATGCCCCCATGGATTTCTCTATAAAGGTAAATACAATCCAGGAAAAAGAAGTGACTTCAGACTGTTTGCTAAACACAGGAACATCCTTGTTTGCCTCTGTAATACCTTATGGTGGGATCTGGGAGGGGCCATGAGAGAGGAAATAAAAAGCTTAGGACTCTGCAATACGACTTTTTGTTGTTGTTGTTGTTGTTTGTGATGGTCAATGTTGCTCAATATGATTTTATTATGATCCAGAAGAGGAAAAGATCAAGTGCAAAGAGAGAGCACTTATTTATTGAAATTGGACAAGGATTTTTGGGTTTGCTTTGTGGTTTTTTTTTTGCTTTTTTTTTTTTCTCCTGGGTCTTGATCTTGGATTGTACCTTAACTCCTGATTACGTTCTTTTAAAAAAGATCCTGCTAAATAAAATACATCACGAACAAACAACAGACTTGTAAACAGAAAATGGAAAATACGAATGTTTTGTCATGGTGGGTGAATCACAAGAGCAGAAACTTTATCAGTTTATCTGTAGCAAAACTGGCCTGAAATAATAGCTACAAATGTCTCTCCAGGGCAGCCTTCTGTATAACTGCTAACTGAAGAGTTCCTGATTCTGTCCTGAAAGAAGGTTGTGGTGAGGGGGGGGTTGGTCTCTTCTCTCAAACAACAAGTGATAAGACAAGAGGAAATGGCCTCAAATTGCTCCAGGGGAGGTTTAGGTTGGATATTAGGAAAAATTTCTTCACTGAAAGCATGATCAGACATTGGAACAGGCTGCCCAGAGAGGTGGTGGAGTCACCGTCCCTGGAGGTGTTCAAAAAGCGTGTGAATGTGGCACCTCAGGACGTGGTCTAGTAGATACGGTGGTGTTGGATTGACAGTTGGACTCGATGGTCCTAGAGATCTGTTCCAACCTTAAAGATTCTATGATTCCATGATTCTCCCACAAAGGTATCTACCGCTGGGCAGCAGCTGAGGTTGATGCTGGGCTCAGAGTAGTTATTTTAGATTACAGAAATGGCAATAATTATTGAAACAAATTTATTGCCTTTTAATCAAGGTGTAATCTGATGTGTCTTGCATAGTTATTTTAACCTTTTTTTTAAAAAATGTAATTTAGAATGCAAGAAGTGATTTCACAACTCTAAATTAAACACTTATTCACGATCTTTCATTTAATGTTGGTCGTGCAGTTTTTTCTTTTTCTCCTGATAGATTTTACCCTTTGACTGGGAAAATGAGCTATGCTTTGTGCTTAAAAGTTGGTAAATTTTGGCTGAGTGGGAGACAGTCGGCACTTCTGTTGAATTTTATTAGTCCCAAAGTGGCCCTGAAAAGGTCCTCTTAAAGCAGGGAGCTAAGTCAGCCTAAACTGAGCCTTTGACAATAACTCTAGTGGAGACTAGAAAAGTGGTTTCCGTAAAATTAAATTTCAATTGTAAAATTTGGTGAATTAGATCAGTTTGAGTGTTTCTACTCAAGGTGGATCAAGGAATAAGGGTTATTTAAATAGTCTTCTCAGCCTTGACAACTCAATACTGCACTATCTAGGTTTGAAGACCAGAAAGTGAAACTGGTGAAAAAAGAAAACCAAAACTGACCACATTGTGTCTTGTTTCATACTCAAAAATGAGAGAAGTGCAATATGGAAATAAGAAGCTTGAATGGGAGGAAAATAATGCAAGTTATCAAATTATTTATTTTCTAACAGCTCCAGTATTTAGTGCACTGCCTTGTTGACAAGAAAACATACAGCTGTACACGGAGATGCAGAGCAGAAAGGAAATCCTGTTCTAATTGCTGAATGAAGCCTGCTTAGGTTTGCTTTTCTGCTTATAGCAGCTATCACCCTTCACAAATACAGACAAGTTTGTCTCCGTTTTCCTACAATTACTTCAGGTTTGCAAAACTTTCTTTCATGCTGTGGTGCTTGGCACTTTCTTTGCAAACAGAACCATTCAGCTGCTTTCTATTTCCCTCCCTTTATTCCTTCCCCTTCCACATTTATGTCAAGAACTCAAAAAATCTGTTGCTGAAGCTGTCAGTCGTTGTTCAACGCGTCAGCTTGTTCTCGTACCTGTAGTCAGCTGCTGGGAAGAGAGGGCAAAAGGTTGTCAGAGGAGCCCCTGCATTGAATAGAATAGAATAGAATAGAATAGAATAGAATAGAATAGAATAGAATAGAATAGAATCATTAAGGTTGGAAGAGACCTCAAGGATCATCCAGTCCAACCGATCCCCCCCACCTATTAACCACTAAACCATGTCCTTCAGTAGCGTTTCACCAGGAACAACTCGGGCACCACCTGAGTTCTTCAGAGTGTCCAAGCTGCATTCAGCACCCCTTCCCTGTGAAGGAGGTGTCTGGAGACCAAGAAGATGCCTGTATGTGACCCTGAGGAAAGACTCTCCCAAGATAATACCGATGCTGCACAAGACGTTCAAAAAGATTCAGTGACAGGGCTGTGCAGGTTGTCAGATAGCATTTCGGTGGCTTGCTTGCCTTTTACAAGGAATATACTTATTCTTACAACACAGACGCTCCCCCAAAGTCCCCTTCGAGCCTCTGGGCTTTCTACTGATAAGTGCAGCAGAAAGGAGAAAAGAAAAAAAAAAGATAAAAAGAGAACTGTGTCCCCAGAGAGCGTTCAACGCAGACAGGCACAGATGGCAGACGAGGCAGCAGTGACACCGTGACTCACCCCAGCTCACACACGGCTGGTCAGCACCAGAGCTGAAAACAGACCCGTGGTTTCCAGTCACCGTTTCTCCATCCCACACTGGGCACAGCCGGACTTTTCCTGCACCCCCCGCCAGCTCAGTCCACTGACATCTCAGCTCTCCTGGTGCTGGTGGCCTCAGCCCAACTCCTAACACACCAGTGCCCGTTCTCCAACTGGTTAGCCCTAATTGCCATTTTATTTGTGTGAGAGTCTGAGTGGTGACGGCTGCTCTGCTACATCTCAGCCACCGGTGCCAGCAGAGGTCCCGTGGCATGGAGACACAGCTGCTGCCGATGTGCCATGTTCGTGTTGTGGATAAATAAAACTCTCCTCTCTGGGGATGACAACACAGTGCTCTTCTGTAGCTCTAAGCCATTTCTTTTCTTTCTTTTTTTTTTTTTTTTAAAGAATAAAAAAGGAGGACACGCAGCAAATTCCTGAGAGACTTGCTACGTTTTCAGCATCGGATCTGATATTCGTATGAGGTTTGCTTTAGCAGTCCTTTTTCTATATCTGCAGGCACAAATCAGCATTCCTCTTATTAGAGAAACAATTGCTTCAGTGGCTGCCAGAATTTGTTTCAGTTATTTTGGGTTTAGCAAGCAAAAACAACAAGAATCACATAGTGAACTCAGTGGAGATTTAGCTGATTTCTAATTCTTTCCTGTCTGAATCAGGGGAAGGGAAGGGAAGGGA
>VWZZ01004745.1:147791-162249 GCA_013399095.1 Psophia crepitans
AAGGGAAGGGAAGGGAAGGGAAGGGAAGGGAAGGGAAGGGAAGGGAAGGGAAGGGGGAGAGGAGAGGAGAGGAGAGGAAATAGAAGAAAAGCAATCCTTGCCCCAGACAGCAGTTTTAATTTTTAATAATATCCTTCCAGGCTGTGATTACCATCAAACTTTGGATAGGACTCTTTTTGAATTATTCGGGGCGATTTGTACTATAATCATACGCTTGTTAATATGCTGCTTGCGACTTTAATTCAAAAGAGTTTTGCTTCTCTGCCCTGGAGCTGCTACCATCAAGGTTAGAGATAGCCTCTGTGAAACAATCTGGATCTCAGCACTGTGCAGAAAACAGCAAGATGCTCTTTAACTTGCTGTTCAGAAAAAGATCAATAGGGACCATGTAAGAAGAAATGGGCAAATGTCAAAATGTTCATCTCCCCTGTTCAGTAAAATTTGGGTATTTTCCATACTGTATCATTACGAATTTTAGTTTGAATGAAAGAATTTTGATTTATAATCGAACAGATTGGAGTACAGCTTGGCTTAATATCTACCACACTGGCAAGGATGAAGGCTATGCTGTTGGCTCCAAAATTCCCTGGAAATGTAACCCCTCTGTTACACCCTCCCAAAGCAGACTATTTCTTTCTTCTCTGTAGAGTCAAGCAGAAATTGCCCCAAGGCTGTATTCCAAGCTCGACTCTGTCTTTGTCCTTATTACTTGCCCATTTTCAGGACAAGAACTGAGGTGAAATAGTTTCTAACTGGGAAAATTGATCAAAAGTATCCCATTATTTAGGGTGCATTTACCAGTTATGTGAGAAACCGTTTCTCTCTGTGTCAATAGGTCTTTATCATCATCCTCACAAAATCCATAAGACACATAACGTCTTCCAGTCCTGAGAAAAAGGACAAAATTTTCCTGATCAGAGGCATAATGCTATTCACTTGAAGACTGATAAAATACTGAGCGTTACAGCAACTTCTTAGTCATTCAGTTTACCCCATATTTTCTCCTGCTGCAGCCCACCAATAGTTGACATAGCCAAGCTTATAAAGCCCTGAAAGATATTTTGCAAATCTGAATTTTTGATCCAAACAGGGAGCAAGCCTCCCATGGAAATGTCAGCCCATTGAAATTCCACTTTTAATGGGTAGGTTTCGAGCAGATGCTTTCACGTATCAGTTGTACCTCACAGCAACAAGAAACTGTGAGGAAAAAAAAAAGAGAAATAAAAAAAAAATCTGTGTCCATTTGAGATGAAGGCCAACTGGCAGGTGACACTGAGTGATGTCTCCTAATCAAGTTTGATGGCCAGGCACTGTCGCTGTTATTGTTACTCTTACTATTTTACTATTTTTGTTACAGAACCAGTTAAAGGTTCTGCTTGAGATTAGGGACAAATTTTGCCGGGGATGGTACAAATTCTTAATAAATCTGCTCTGATCCCAAGAACTTACAATCTAAGGAGAGTAAGAAAGAGGCAGAAGCGAAGAAGGTGAAGTGATATCTCCCAAGCCACTTCATGACTCTAAGATAAGAACTGTGCAGCTAATGGGATTTCTGATTTGGTGGACAAAATGGAAAAAAACCAACTAACCAAAACCCACCCAAAACCACCAGCCCTCCACACTGCCCTCAGGCACAGAAACCAAAATAAATAATTTTGGGTCCAATTGTTCATATCCAATTCACAAATTGCATGATGAAACAAACTAAAACAATGTTTGTAGAAAAACAAAGCATGCCATCGTATTGGTGAAGCTATATTTACTTTTTTAAAAATGACATTGTGTTAACGTCAAAGGAGAAGCATCCTTTAATAATGAGGTGTTCTTAAGTTTTCTGGAAAACTCTATGTATTTTTTCAGTGTTTTTTCAGACACTCTGTGTAATGCTACCTCCATAATTTCCACAAGTTACAAACCACATCTTGTCTGCTTCCAAACATTTTTTTAGTACCTTGTTACATCTTTGGAACTCTGATGGCCTTCCATAAAAGTTGTTGTAGAAAACCTTTTTAATCTCATAGCTAAGAAGTCCCAAACAGAACCTGGCCTTTGTAAAACTTCCATAGCAAGAAAACAAATAAAGAAATCTGCTTCAGGAGAGCAAAACCAGGCTTCGTGTTTGAGTTTTATAAATGTACAAATAGATAGAAGGGTTGAGCTGACTCAGACTTTCAGTCTCTAAATGCATTTGAAACATTGTAAGGCACTGTTCTTCATCTGAAGACACTCTATGTTATTAAATTAACTGTTTTGTTTTCCCAACATCAACAGACACTCCTGGGTTATATTAAATATTGAATACTTTCTTGTAGGTGCTTACACTGGGGCTGTTTTTAAAGGTGGCCAGAATATGGTGGCTACCCACAGAAGAAGTGGTGGAGGTAGGGAGGGTCTACAAGGCTGGGGTTTTTTTCTTCTGTCTTTTGAGAATCTGATGGTATATATTTTTTCCTCTCCCTTCATCTTTCTCATGCTGTAGATTTGATGACCCCTTTTGTCCACAGAAGTGCAAAAAGCCACAATAAATGAATTAATAAACAGATGAACTTTCTATGCTCCTAGTGTATAATTTATGGAATGTGTACAAGAGAGGGTCAAACCTCAAACTGTGCTGTAATGGATAAAAAAGCATTTATTCTTACTGAGAAACTGAGATTTTTTTTTCCCTTGAAAAAAAGAAATAGACAATTAAAAAAACACAAAACCACCCCCTAACCACCACCACCCCCCCAAAAAAAAAAAAAAAGCGGTTTTAAAAAGCTGGATGTTTCCAGAAGTCAAAGGGGAAGAAGGAACAAGAAGCTGCTGCATTGTACTTGGGAAAAAGCAGGGGAAGGTCTGAGTGCAGCAGTCATTTACAGGTTGAGCCACTGGGAGAGATAATGAGATTCTGTTTAAAATGCCTGGTACGTAGGAGCTCCCCACATTTGCAAGCATCTCTTGATTTTGTTGGGTCTATTTCCTGAGAAAGGGGTAGCCAAGGCTTATGTAGGTAGGTAGTAAAACTGCAAAGAGGCATTTATGGAGCACTGACTGCCTGTAGAAATCTTAGGGGGCTTTAGCCCTCCATTCAGTAACTCATCAAATATCCAGGACAAGTGCCAGTCTGTCTGGCAAGAATGAACCAGGTCTTAGAATGTTACAGCTTACGCCACAGTCGTACCGTGAACCATTTTCTCATCCTTAGACTATGACAGAGGAGCCTGCCTGTTGCTTTAAACTAGCTGTTTACCACCTGTCCCCAAGTAGCTGGGTGGCAGCTAGGGTAAGAAGCATGGGAGGTGGGGCTGGGAAATTTATACTCTTTCTGAGCATGTTTTTTGCCTTTTCTTCTGGGCTATGAATAGCTGCAGCAGATGTTTGAAGAGAGCTCTAAGTCTTACAGCATCTCATGAAATGAATCAGGATGGGGGAAAATCAAACTCTTCCATACAAGCAATGAGACTTATAACTAAAAGAATAAATTATTTTGAAAAGAATTGCCTGTCTTGTTTAGCACTTTGCCCAGTGAGAAGTGTCATCTCATGGTCGCTTTTCTCAGTCTTTTTTTCAAGGGCTGGTTCTCAAGGTTTTACTGAAGCCTCTGAGGAAACTCCCCAGTTTGAAGATGAGACCTTATTTGCTGTGCTTGTCCTTTTAGTCATCAGGAGGACGTGGCTATGTTTTTGTCTAGACTTGTAACTCCTTGGTTCATCCCTGTGCTTTATTCTGTTAGCAGTAAAGCTATGTCAGTAATCAATATTTTAGTTCACTGAGAAACCCATTTGTTTATTGTTTCAAGGCCAACCTGCAATATTTTTTTCCCAATAGCATAACCCTCAAAAAAAAAAAAATTTTCAATCAATTTAAATATTTCATTTTCAAGGGCATGTTTCTCATTCTTTCTGTTTCTTCTTCTTATTTCATTTAGGCAAATTTTGGGAAGAAAACTCACTGGGAAATAAAAATGTATTTTTATTTTTTTTTCCCCTCTGGCAATAATGAAATAAAATGTATCACTTCCTCCAGATTTTCAATGTTTTAAATATTTTTTCTCTTCCAGTGAATTAATGTGATCAGAAATTCAATGAACAGGCTCTCAGGGATAGGAAACATAGAAAAAAATGTTCTCAAAATGAGGCCCAGCTCCAAAGAAGAATTCAGTAATTAATTTATAAGTCCAATTGTTTTTAACTCCCATTAGTTTTAATGGCTTTGTCCTGGTTTCAGCTGAGACAGAGTTAATTTTCTTCACAGTAGCCAGTATGGGTCTGTGTTTTGGATTTGTGCTGGAAGCAGCGCTGATAGTGCAGAGATGTTTTTGCTGTTGCTGAGCCGTGCTTGCACAGAGCCAAGGCCTTTTCTGCTTCTCACACCGCCCTGCCGGCGGGATGGCTGGGGGTGTGCAGGGAGTTGGGNATTCCTTGTTTTGCTTTGCTTGTGCACGCGGCTTTTGCTTCACTTATTAAACTGTCTGTATCTGAACCCACGAGTTTTCTCACTTTCACTCTTCTGATTCTCTCCCCCTTTCCAATGAGGGGGACTGACCGAGCGTCTGCGTGGTGCCCAACTGCTGGCTGGGGTAAAACCACAACAGGCTTATGCATTCAGATAGGAATTATCAGGTTAAACGTGTCTGAAAGCCTCTTCATTTGAACTTTGGCCCATGGATCAGGAATAGCCTTGTCTTACTTTGGGGAAGGGTTGTCTGCTACTGTCACCAGCAGAAAAAGGTTATCCAGGTCCTTTTTTCTGCTCTCCAAATACTGACGTGTAACAGGGATCTTTCTTGGAAGGGCAGCTAGAAGAAATGTGTGCAGACAGCAAAATATGTTTTATTCATGGCACTCCCCAACAGATACGTTCCATTATCTTGCATTTTAGCTGCCTTTTAAGCCATTCCTACAGGCAGCAGAATGGATTACATTTTTTCCCTGCTTAACCCATCAATTACCTCAAAAGCATAAGAGGAGAGCAAGTGCATGGGATTTATCAGCAGGGCTTTTTGGCTCAGGTATTCTTCTGACGAGGCTTGTATGTGTAGGAAGGACATAAAGTACCATCTGTGATAAGATAACCTGATGCAAATGCAACGTCAGATCTTGGTGTCTGTTCTTGTACATTTAAGCTGGTTTAATATCTGTTTTGCAGTTCAAACCCTTGTTGTTGGGTAATTTCTTTGACCCTTGTTTGCAAATCATGAGTCATCTCGCCCTGTGCTGCTACATTATTCTTGTCACTCAGAGCGCTCTGAAGACTGAAGAATGCCTCTTGCTACTTGGAACTGATTGAGTCTGCTATTAGCATAGGAGTATTTTGTCCCCAGGATGCTGGTTAAGCTTTGAACGTAGGAAGCAGGTTGTTCTGGGAGCTGGAGTGAATGTTGCTGTAAGGACTGTGCAGCAGCCAAAAGCTTCATTCTTCAGGTCATCTATCACTTCCCAAATTTCCCAGATCTGATGCCGGGACTTGTCACCATAGTCTATGACTGAAGGTAAACTTTTTCCAAAATAATCAAAGATACTCGTTCCGAACGAAGTTGTAACTTTGACAGAGTGAGATGTTTCAGCATCCTGTCACCTTAGGGCTGTCTCAGGTCAGGTTACTGGAGGTATACTAGACGAAGTCCAAAACCTGAAATTCAAGTTCTCACTAGACTTTCTGAGATGGGGTAATTTCTTCTGCAAGAAAAAGACCAGGGACTTAAATCTACTTTTGGGAACAAGCAGAATATTTTTTTTTCACAGGTGTAACTGTGATTTTGTTATATAATGGAAAGAAACAAGAAGATATTTAGTGTCTACAAATGATGCTGGAAAGTGAGACCATTGTCTTCTGTCCAGCTCTGTGCCCATTCTTTGAAGGCAGTTCAAATCGCACAGTTTGGAGATGTAGTTGCTCAAAACAGCCTCCCTGGATTCTCTACATCACTCCTCTGCTGTTCGTTGTGTCCTTTGCAACAATCGGATGCAAGTTACAACTTTTGTTGGAAAATCTGTCATTAGCAATTAAACATACACACATCTGATGAAACAGATATTCACAGCTGATTTTTCTTTCTCTCTCAGCCACAGACAGCAGAAGAAAGATTTGAATCACAGATGACTATTCAGTTATATCCTCAAGTCATTTATTTTGTTTTGATCAGTAGCAGAATCCCTGTATACATAAAAATTCCGTAACTCAATATCAAGATTGACCTCCAGGTACCTAAAAAGCTCAACATTTGAGTAAAGCTTACTGATGAATAGTTTTTCTTTTGTTTTGTCACACACAACTCTTACGTCTGATATTCAAATAGGTGATCTTTTTCCCCACAAACATATTTACTACGCTAGAATCCCATCTGATGTACTTTGGAGAGAGAAAAAATTCTTCCTGGGACACTGAACTCACAATGCTGCGAAATGTTATCTGAACTTGAGAGACACTTGTCTGGATCTGTGCACTAAAATACATCACATTCATTCTTTCTTCTTCTTCTCCATTTTCTTCTCCCATGTTGTGGTTTAACCCCCAGCTGAGCCCCACACAGCCGCTCGCTCACACACCTCTAGTGGGATGGGGGGAGAGAATCAGGAGGGTAACAGTGAGAAAACTTCTGGGTTCAGATAAAGACAGTTTAATAGGCATAACAAAGGAAGCAAAGGAAAATAAGGAATTCACTCGCTACTTTCCATCAGCAGGCAGGTGTTGAGTCTGTGTAAGCACTGCTGCAGAGACTAAGACAGCCCTGGGTTATCAACACTGTTTTCAGCACAAATCCAAAACACAGCCCCATGCCAGCAACTGTGAAGTGACTTAACTGCATCCTCGCCAAAAGCAATGCATCCCATCATCATGCTTGATTAATGCCCATATTTGTCCAATAAGTACTTTCTAATAAACACATTAGAGAAGGTTATTTGTCTGTATAAAACATTGATGGCAAAAGCAGATGAGTTTCCCAGGATGGTGATTTCCCAAAAAAAAAAACAGGTTACATTTTAAGAATTGGGTATAATTAGTGCAATGAAATATTAATCTGGTTGGAGCAGAAAGGGTATTTGAGGACTTCAGTATCTGACAAATAAGAGTTTGAGTAGTTTGTGATATTTCTGTGCGTCATAAACTTGCCAAAGAATAAAGGCCAAGGGATTGCAGAGACAAAGGGGAAGAAAAGAATGAAACAGTGACACTTTCAGTGACAGTAATTAATGTGATTCTTTTCAGATTCATGGCACTTGAACTCCTGAAGGCTGAACCTAATTTCTACGGAAGCAAGGCCTAACAGAAGCAACGCAGCCTAAAGGCCAGTGGCAGTGATGGCAAATTAAAACCAGAAGACCTGAGAGCCTGAGAATAGGTTTTCTGTAAATAACTCAAGTCAAGGAGATGCCAAATGTAACTTAAATGGATTTTATTGCTCTTTCCAGCACACTTCCTATTGCTGAGTTTTGTTTCCAGGAGCCTTGGATTTCTGACTTCTCTCTCTGCTTTAGGTGTTACTTTTCAAAGATTCAGAGGGAACCATTTCTCTTACATTTCTCTCCACGTGCTTATACACATTTCTTAACAGAGGTATAACGACACACCACTTTTCTATGCTGAGCAATTAGCTGGTTTTAAATCAAAGCAGTTTGAGATGATGCTCAGTGGGACAATCTGGCCCAGGAACTTCTCCTGACTCAGCTTCTCTGCTTCTAAAGGACACTGAGTCCCTTTGTGGGAGTTGAGCCTGGTACGACTGCACTGTCAGCTCCGGGTAAATTCATATATATTTAAGCGCATTAAACATCTGCTGAATTAGTTCTGGGAGGACTGTTCTGTTAGGTAAGCCCTCCTGCCCTTGAGAAGCAAGAAATCACAAAGTAGCTTACACTGTGTTCTGACGTTGCGTGCAACCAGAGGCAACACTGACCTCCTGAGAAAGAATGGAGGAGACCCAATACTGTAAGGCAAATTGCTGACATCATATGTCCTAGGCAATATAATAAAGCCCTAACCTTGCAACACATCTTCCCTTGTGACCAGAAGAATATCCAATTAGAACCAGCTATGCACTCCATTCTGTAGAGAGTACTCCTGAGCTGAGCACTTCTGCTTGCCCCAAACTCTAGGTGGAAGGGAATCATGGAGGATACTATTTGCAAGGTGTTTCACTGCCTGGGAGAACCTAAATGGCACTCCAGGTTTTTTAAACCTACAAAGGTACTATGTGGACTGGCAAGACACTGCTCTGAATTGCTGGCTTGATAGTCCTGGAAGGCTAAAGTGTAATGCACTGCTCCTATGACGAAAGGCTGCGGGAACTGGGGATGTTCAGCCTGGAGAAGGCTCTGGGATGACCTCATTGCCACCTTTCAGGGGTCTTATAAAAGGGTGGAGAGGGACTCTGTACTCGGGTAGATAACGATAGGACCAGGGACAATGGTTTTAAACTAATAGAGGGGAGATTTAGATCACACATTAGAAGGAAATTCTTCCCTATGAGTGTGGTGAGGCAGCAGAACAAGTTGCCCAGAGAAGCTGTGGAGGCCTCATCCCTGGAAGGCTTCAAGGCCACGTTGGATGGGGCCGTGGCCAACCTGATCTAGTGGAGGGTGTTTCTACCCATGGCAGGGGAGTTGGAACCAGATGATCTTTAAGGTCCCTTCCAACCCAAACCGTTCAATGATTCTATGCTTTTTTTTTTTTCAGATTTTGACATGATTATTTCTGTGGTTCACAAGACACGCAAGTAGTCTTGGAAATACTGTCCACAGATTTGCTAGAGCTACTGCTGGCAGAGAAG
Organism: Psophia crepitans; assembly: GCA_013399095.1. Lineage (NCBI taxonomy): Eukaryota > Metazoa > Chordata > Aves > Gruiformes > Psophiidae > Psophia > Psophia crepitans. Next base: position 156,544 of record VWZZ01004745.1, read on the forward strand.
TGGTACCAGGGAGAAACTGGCCAGGCAGGACAGAGCAGGGACAAAGCAGGGTGCACTGTGGTTATTTACAGGGACGTGGCAATCATAAAGAGTTATTTGTGTCGGTATCTTACAGCCACAAAAGTATAAGTTGTGCAAGATGCAAAATTAACAGTTGTTTGAGCTTCCTGTAAGCACTATGGTAGTAGTTTGCCAGCTGTTTCCAGCATCTGCACATTCTATAACAGCTGGCAATTCAAAACATTTTTTTTTTTTTTAAACGGAGTATTTCCAAAAATAAGTGGAAAAGCTAATGTTCTTTTTTCTTTTTTCCTATAAAGGAGATAATTTTGGGCTTTTTCAGGACAGCCTGTAAGTGCATATGAATATTCACTTGGTACTGCTAGGTAATGCACTTGAAAAGTTCATCTTCACATCCACAAAAGACAACAGAGGAACAATTGGAGGTAGCTGACCCCAAACAATACCCTGCCCTGGCTGCTCCCAGGCTCATCACAGGATCCCTCAGCACATCAAAGGACAATTTCCCCACTCACTGAGGAGCCAATAGGAAAAAGGGAAGGGGGGAGGCCCCAGTGACCGGGTCAGAGATATGAGCCTCTGCTTGGGGACCCCCAGGACTGTCCCAAGACAGCCTCAGCCCAGTGGATCAATGGGAAAGGCTCACCTCAAATGCTAAGAGGGGTCACCTCCTTGGGGGTATGGGAAACATTATGGGATGCAGAAAATGAGAACTGTGGGATTCCACAAGGTTTATTATGGGACGCTTAGGGAAGAAAGCAGTGCCAGGGAAAGGAATAGCCTAGGTGATTTGGGAAGGAACAATAATTATAAAATAGAGAGATAAAGGTACTGAAAGATGTGTCTGTTACTGCACGATTCACACTCTGCGTGTGTGTTTTTGTCGGGTGCATGGGATTCTCTACCAGCAACTGGTGTGAGACTGCAGACTTGAGGGCTCATCTGTCCAGGTGTCAGCAGCTGGGGACACTGAGATCCAAGGGAGCTGGATCCACCCTTTACATATGCATCTACATTAAAATGTAGATATAGGTGCATATACATTTGAGTAAATAAATGAAGAAATAAATAAATGTACCTCCTACTAACAGACGTTCATCCTGACCTGTCAAAAAGAGGGCAACAGGACAAGGCTGGGAGTGAGAACGTGTCTGGCTGTCTGTATCTGTATGGCTAGCCATGTGTATACGGATTTATGAGCTGTGTACTTGTGCTCTGTGTACATGCCTATTGGGAATACATGCTCAGCTTCACTACTGACTGGATTTGGGGGCATGCCTCACCTCTTTTGGGCTACTGAATTTGGCAACTCCCTAAAAAGCACTCAAGGGGCCTCTGAAATTTCCTTCTGAAAGATTACATAGTCCACACTAGCTGTCCGTCTCAGATTATTCAGTGCATTTTTCTGTTATATCTTCAGTCTATTATTATCTGTCTTAAAAGAGAAAGCCCAAATTGACTCAGTATTCAAGATGTTTTAACAGTGCTCAACAAATCAGGAAGTCATTCTTCTGCAAGTTCTAGTTCTTTTCACACTAAAATGCTTGTCATTTTTTGTCACAGCATGAAATTTTTGGCTTGTATTTGGCCTTAGATCTACTATAATCCCCAGATCCTTTGCAGAAAAAACTGTTTTGCCAACTGTTCTGCAACTTGCATTTTGCCAATTAGTTTTGCCAAAAATGAGGATATTTGTAGATCTAGAATAATATGCAGCCACATTTTTTCAAACCATTGCTCACATTTGTCAAGACTTACCACTATGTCCTGCAACACATTAATAGTCCTTCCCTCACTCATAATTAATAACCCTAATCTCAGTTCTACCACCCAGGACATTAATGGCAGCACTGAGCTCTACCCAGGACAGATGTCTCAAGAAGCTTATTTGATACAACCATCCACTTGTCAGTACAACTTTGCCACATACTCCAGACAGAAGTTTTAGTCAGGTTTGCCTTCCTTTAGAGCAATTTTCTTTGGCTCACATTTCTCTATCTTACTGATGGGATTGTCATGTCACACAGTTACAAAGCTCCACTGAAAACAAGTATTGAAGGCTTTTCCCCTCTTCACAGTGCTCCACAATGTTTCTTATCTTGCCATACAAGGAAACTACATTGGTTTGCTCTTGACAAATCCATCTCCTTGTCATCCTGTGTACTTAGACATTGTCTGCTCAATATTATTCTCTTGAATTTTTGTTAGGGACTGAATCTGTCTTTTGTTTTGTTTTGTTTTTCTTTATGAAGACAGCCTTTGTGTTTTCCAGTCTCCTTTTCTTCCACAAGGTCTTGAAGATCTGAGATAACATCAGCCAAAGAAATGAATTACTTAGGGTGAAGTTTTAACACATTCAGTTGATTTGATAAATGTTTAACTTATTTGACTAGTCTTTAATGTTCTTTTCTTATTATAATCTAAGAGTTTGCTTATTGCATTGGTATTTATTGGACTAGTCACTGCTCACAGTTGGCTTTTTTTATAAAGGCTGACAACACATAAGAAGGCAATACTCCTAACTTTTGTGACATTATCTGCTGACAATTTTTCCATGCCACAGACTGATTTGAGCACGCTGAGCACTTGTCTTATTCTTGTTCTTACTAATGGTGCACTCAAAGAAGGTTTCCTTTTTCCCCATGGTGTCTTTTGGTAAATGAGCTCATTTTATCTCTAGGCCTTTCACATTTTACTCACTCTATACTCAAGTTATAAGGAGTCAGACTGTCAGAGTGGTCTCGCTATACTTTTTCTCTAGTAGTTGCATTTCATGAATCTTTTCACAGAGATTGCATCTTTACCATTCTCTCTGCTGTGCCTCCTAATGTATCCGTAAGCTCTTGGCTGGGCCTCCCTTAGTGGCATCATACTCATTCTAATGATTAGATTATTCATCCAGGAATGGAACAGCAGAATTAGTTGCAGAAATCTTCTTTTACTGGCACATCCTATACTAGAAATTGAATATCAAGATACACACAGTGATAATATTTTTTGGTTATGATTCTTTGCTTGAAAAACAGTAAGGGATTCTCACAGAGTGACACATTTCAAGAGTATTAAATTTTCTCAGCGATGTTATCATCCTCATGGACCATGTAAGAGGTATGAGCCCATCACCGGGCAGGAACATGCAAATTTCTCTTTTGTCTGTGTTTTGCACTGAAATTAATTAAATTCATGGAGTGGTTTGATGGAAAGGAAAGTCTCTTCAGGGCTGAGCTGATAGGAAGAGGGGATGTGATTTGTCTAATCACCTCCCTGAAGAATGAATTTCACCGAGGAGTGAATTCATTATTAAGGATCTTCAGTAGAATATAGATGCTTTTATTATCTGAGAGATTTGATGCTAAAAACTCCATCTGAATCATGATATGACCCTCCAAGTACTACCTATCTCTACTTGCCTTCAGTTACAGGGAAGGAAAACAGGTGACTAAAGGCTCATGTTTTGGAAAGATCTTCTCAGGATCGTAGAGTACTTGGGATGCTGTTCCTTTTAGTATTCATAGTTTATACAGCAAATAGAACTGTAAAATCTTAGGCCATGGCCAGAGATTTGAGGTGCTATGATGATAAAATAAAAACAGTGAAGCCAGCTGTCAGACAATCTGTAAGCTAGGCTTGATAAGATACAACTAGCAATGAGATTTGAAAGTGTACAGAACAGAAAACCAGCCAGATCGGGTCATATGAAATCATCATCTAGTGCGGATACTTAGAGGATGGCAAGTATGCTGTGTTATTTCCTAAAAAACCTCTCCCAAATTCCAGAAATTTGCATCTCATGGACTCCCTGAGCCAGAGGTCATATCTTTGTGTTTATTAGTCCTTGGTAAATTATGATTATTACAATAATTTGAGATATTATTATTGTTCTGCATTATTGTACTATTATTAATAATAAATGTTCATTCTTCCTGACACAGAAAAGAGATTCTGTAAAGCTATACAAATGACTATGTATTATAAAAAATAATGTCCATATAATTATTTCCATCTTATTCCCTTTCTTAGCAAAACTTGGACCAAGTCCATCATCCTATAAAGAATGGTTCAGAAGGAGAGTCATATGCTTCCAACTGAGCATTTTTAGCATTTTCCTCTGGCACTCAGCACAATAACACCCAATTCAGATTTTCTGATACTATTGTCCTAATAAATCATGGCCCACATTCCTTTCACTCCATCATGGACTCTTGCAAAAACCAATCACAAAAATAGATCAGAAAGCCATTTTTATTCCCACCCCTTGTAATCATTTTACAAAAGAAGACGTTTCAGATTGATTCAAAATGTTCCTAGAAACCATATTTTGTCTGAGGAGAACCTGATGCATTTTCACATAAAATTGATTGTCTCTCCAAGAAAAATGAAAAGTCAGTTGTTGTTCATGCAAAAAGTCTTGACTATTTTGAGCTCTGCCATAAATGCCCCAGCTTATCTTGGAAGGGAAAGAATTTTCACTTTCTCTCTTGTCGTTGCACAAGGCTTGGAGAACTTAGACCTTCATGTGCTTCCTCACAACACACTGCAAGACTGGAAGGCGTGAAATATCCCTGAACACACAGGCTATGGCACAGGTACAGTATGAACCATACGTGCAATCAACACAGCAAAGGAATTAATTTGATGAACTACTTCTGATGACAGAACTACCCACTATCAGATAGGTCTAAGAGACCAAGTAAAGCTCTCCTGAAAACCACTAGCAACTGTGAACATAGCAATGTAGCTGATTTATCTCCAATACTGTTGCACACTTCTAGTTCATCATGTCATGTTTACCTTCCCGTCTTAAGGCTCTTTTCACTTCATATTCATCAATATATAGTAAAGAAGGACTGGTTTTCAGTCTGATGGTTTGTTCTGATTCTGATCTCTGCTTGTTTTCTGCTTTTAAAATGTTTTGGAGACACTGTGCCTCAGTAGCTGATCCCAAAGGAATGTATTCCTGATGAATGTCTGCCAGCTGTAACACTTCACAGCAAGTCAGGCTGAGAGCACAGCATTCATGCTTTACTGTCTCACAGACTTTTGTTTCTTCTGCTTAATTTTTCCCCTTTTCCTCAGCTCATAGCAAAATGATTTGCTGTCATTTTCAGCAGTGAGCAGACGAGGAAGAGTTTAAAGACGAATGGGTGCAGAAAAATGAAGAAGGGCAGAAAGGGAAGGAATTAAATAGGACTTGGTGGCAACCAGTAAGTGAGCATCAGACTGGAGTCAACCAATCATAGAATCATAGAACCATAGAATCATAGAATCACTAAGGTTGGAAAGGACCTCTGAGATCATCAAGTCCCACCGTCAACCTAATATCACCATGCCTACTAGATCATGTCCTGGAGTGCCACGTCTACATGTTTTTTGAATGCCTCCAGGGATGCAATTCAACCACCTCTCTGGGCAGTCTGTTTCAACACCTCACTACTCTTTCCAAGAAGAAGTTTTTCCTAATATCCAACCTAAACCTCTCCTGATGCAACTTGAGGTCATTCCCTCTCATCCTGTTGCTTGCTCCTTGGGAGAAGAGACCGACACCCCCGTCACTACAACCTCCTTTCAGGTAGTTGTAGAGAGTGATCAGGTCTCCCCTCAGCCTCCTCTTCTCCAGACTAAACAACCTCAGTTCCCTCAGTCGCTCCTCATAAGACTTGTTTTCCAGTCCCTTCACCAGTTTTG